>CM060949.1:35145914-35233414 GCA_030765055.1 Mantis religiosa | reverse complement strand
TGTGTGTGTGTGTGTTTGTGTCTGTGTGTGTATGTGTGTGTGTGTGTTTTTTTAGTTTAATTTACCGCATGCCGCATTACAAGTAATATTACATGCTTGGTATTCTTTGGTATTCCATTTGTTTCTTGCTTTAGTCTTTTTTATGTCCTTATAGTTCCTATTGTTCTTGTCATCATTGTTGATGTCACTCTCACTGTCACAACTTTAACTCTTTGTTTTTACACTGCAAAACACTTCACAGTCCTATTCAGTTACAGAATTGTTATGTCTCTCAGATATTTGGATACAAGCTTTTGTGTAGTCGCTGGCCAACTTCCTCCTTTTTTCTTAATGTCTTCTCTTAATGTGTTTCTTTGTTGTAGTACTTCTATATTATGTGATGTACTGCTTGGTTTCCTGTGCTGCATGGACATGTAGGGTTATCTGCGATGTGGAATCTGTGTTTGTATGAATTGGTTTTTCCATGTCCTGTAGTTAGAGCTGTAAAACACAGTGTGAGTGACAGATTCACCTTGAGTCTCTCTCTAAAGGAGGGGAAGAAACTCCTTGTTATTGCTCCTTTAGTTGAGTTATTCCATCTATTCTGCCAATCCTGTATTCCCTTTTCTCTAATCTCTGCTTGGATTGTAGATTTTGGTATCCTGTTGTAAACTGTTTCTATTCCTGTTTCCTCTCCTGCTTGCTTTGCTAACTTGTCTGCTAGTTGAGTTCCAGGAATGCCGATGTGTGCTTTTACCCACTTGAAGTATATTTTATAGTTTTATTGACTAAGTGCTGCTATAAAACTGTGTATATCTGTTGCTATGGAATTATGTTTCTTGTTGTTCTTGAGGAGTGACAGGGTTACTTGACTGTCACTATGGACTGTAATTGTCTTCTCTAGTTGTGCCACCTTAAGTTTATTGATTTCTGTAATAGCTTTTAGGATGGCTATCTGTTTGGCTTGATTATTAGAGCAATTTTGGTTAAACTTGAATTTTAGTGATTTGATGAGGTTTACTCCTTTGAAAATTGCCCCTCCTGCTCCAACTTTGTTTGCTATCTTGCTGCCTTCCGTGTGGACATTAAAGTGGGTAGCGGTGTCTACATCTTCTGTCATTTTGATTTTAACTGTTTGAGCTGAATAGTTCCATTTATTAAGTTCCAGTGGGGAGTCATAGTCTTCTTTGATTTTCTGAGTCTTGTATAGGTCTGCTTTACCTTTTATGGTTATTGTTATAGGCTGTACTACTTCTATAACACAGGAGGCATCGTATGAGATTGTGCGATAGGCTTTTGCCATCTTGATATAGCAGGGGAGGGGATCCGTCGCCTTCAGCTGCCAAGGTGCGGGCGCTGCAGACCCTTAGCACTCGTGGTACCTCTGACGTTACTAGAGGAACCTCGGGCCTACCTGCCGAGCCCCTCCCGTCGAGGAGTTGTTCGGATTGGGTTGGACTCGAGGGTGCGGTGTGTTCCCGAGAGCCACAGAGAATTGGGTACCTCTGGCTAGGCTACGGCCGCCCGGAGGGGGCAGAGTGTTGCCTAAATAGTCCCGGGTACTAGCCTGCAGAGCTAGTAAAGGGTGTGCTAGATCACCAGGTGGCCCCACCGAGGTTTTCGGTAGTCTTCCCTGAGGGGTTGACGCGCGTAAGTGGCGTATCCACTTCCACCCTTCTTGACGTAGTAGTCGATGGGGGGGGGGGCTTTTTAGACTCAAGGTATTGCCCCATGGAAAAAGTCCTGGAGTTTTCCATCGTTCCAAGGTAGAAGGAGGCCCGGGTCCAGGACTAATGGGAGTGGGGCTTCTGTAGTTAAATCTTGATATAGCATATGTGTGTGTGTGTCTGTGTGTGTCTGTTTTAACTGCCATAATGACTTCTCTGACATGATTAGGCGGAGGGTTAGAGACCAGTGAGAGAAAGTTAGAAATATCACATGGTCATCCAGAATGTTTACGTAGTATTTCAGTTTAATGTGAGGAACTAGAAGGGAATACAAGACTATTTGTGATTGAACAAACAGAAACGAGAGACAGTTCGTTCCTTCAGACTGCAAGAGAGCAGCTGAGAAGATACGGCTGCGAGTTGAAATTCTGGAATGTTGCAAACAAAATGTATACAGAGATTGTGAAGACGTAGTAACTCCTCCTCCAAGTTTGAATTCACAAACAATCAAATCAGTGTGTGCCAAACTCAGTGATTAACTGCCAGACAAACTTTCATATCCATTAGAAACTTGAGAGATGTTGTTTATGTCACATACGAGGGTGGTCTGAAAAGTTTTCGAGCTAATAAGGATACAAGACATTATTTCTGAAATTCTTTATTTTCCAACATAGTTTCCTTGTAACTCTACGCACTTCTCCCAGCGATGCTCCCATCTCTGTAACCCGTCCAAATAGTTCTCGGCGTTTTTCTCTGTACAATAATTGTTCACGAAGGTGAACCCGCCTTGGTAGCGTGGTGGTAGCATGTCTGCCTCATGCTCAAGAGGTCCCAAGTTCGAATGTCGGTCAGGGGAGCTACCTGGATAAGGTATTTTCCGGCGATTTCCCTTATCCTGTAAGACGAATGTCGGTTAACTCTAAGCTCCATGGACCCCGGACTCATTTGAGCATCATTTCATCCATTCCATTCATCGTCCGATATGACATAACGTTGGAGGTGATTGCCTCTTTATTTTACGAAAAACTGTCCTCCGAACGCGATTTTCAGATGAGGGGACAAAAGAGTCGCTTTGGGCTAGTTCTGGTGAGTAAGCTGGATGGTTCAAACCGTAATTCGTGGATTTTCGCCATTGCGTCTGCTGAAGATTCAGACGTTTCGTTGTCTTGATAAAACAGGATTTCCTTTCTCTGCAAATGTGGCCGTTTTTCCGCAAGTAATGATGTGTAATATGCTCCTGTAATGGTTTTCGCTTTTTGAGGATAATCCATTAAAATAACTCCATGACTATCCCAAAATACAGCCACATCACCTTCCCAGCCGAAAAAAACAGCCTTTGCTTTTTCTGGGACTGATTCTCCCTTTGCAGTCAACTGTTTGGACTGTACTTTTGTTTCGGGCGTATAATGGTGTATTCAAGTTTCATCTACAGTGATTAATCCGCACCAAAATTCGGATTTATTGCGCCTAAACTGCGCCAACAGAGCGTTGGAAATGTTCATTCGCACACACTTTTGGTCTAAGTGAGCAAACGTGGCCACTCAACAAGCGGACAGCTTTCTCATGTCTAAATGTTGATTTAATATGTGACAGGCACGTTCTTTTGACATGTTAATAGCCTCTGCTGTCTCTCTCCCTTTAATTTGGCGGTCGTCTAGCACCATTTGGTGAACTTGAAAGTTGTTTTCGTCAGCAGTTGCAGTTTTTGGACGTCCCGAACGTTCGTCGTCTCCCAAGTTCTTAGGGTTACGTTTAAATTCAGATGTTCAAAATTTCACTCAGGTTGGTGCAGAGTCCCCATATACAGAATCCGGCTCAACTTTGATTTGCGTAGACGTATCGCATTTCAAAAACAAATATTTAATGATATCTAGATACTCGATTTTATTCATTTTCATAAAAACACTCGCAGCAACTGTTACATAACAACTGAGCGTCCAAAATAGCTGAAACTTTGGTGAGTATGTTTCAACAGATGAACAACGCAACTCATTAGCTTTTATTTAGGAGTGCTGTCATTTCCATGTTGAGGTGGCAAACTTTTCAGACCACCCTCGTATATAGATTATTTGATATTCCCGTTTAAAATATCTATTTACCTTTTTGTTCCTGCAGTAAAATGGGCACAGTTATAGATTATTCACATATGTCGGGCAATGTGTTCAATTACAAGTTAATTTCCACGTAACCTTAATTCTTCCCAGATGCACCTCTGCAATATTGCTTACATCATGCCAGCTACAGTTAAGGGTTGTTGACACTGATCGTTTACATATTGAAAATATTTCCTTCAAAGTTGGACGTTTAAAATTAATACATAAAGGAATTTCATAAAGCTCTTGCTCAAGTTTTTCTCACATACTAAATTGAATATTTTCAATTTCGAAAGAAATGAAAACCATTTATAGTGTTTTGCACATTTATATTTTTAGAGACATTTCCGAATGCTTTATCAACGTGCAAAAACTTAGAAGTACTTTATTTAAGTTGATGTTATAACTCGTAAAGAATAAATGTTTTAGTGAAATTGTTGTAAAATTGCTTTCTTTTCCAGCATAAATTCCTGTTTTTAAGATAACAAATAAAGCAATATTGAAATGCACATTTGAATCTGTAAAAAGCAAATTTTATATCATATATACAAATTTCTATCTATACATATCACGGAAAATCTGAAATATAAAGAGTAACTTTTATTACAAAAATGCAGAGGTGAGAAAGGAAAGAACAACCACAACAGATGGAGCAAGTGGACAGATTCAGCCCAGTTAAAGTGGAGTTTATTGGAGAGTTTAACACGTCGCTAGGCACTTAAAGTGGCGGATTGGGGACACACAAACAAACACACGCATACAGACACACACAAACACACACACAAACAAACAAACACACACAGACACACACCTCCCTGATATGTACGCGTTCTCTACGAAGGTTGGGAAAATGCCACTTGAAGCTGTGGACATGGTATATATGTACATATACTTATGTGCCCGTCCGTAGAATGGCGAAATTCTCGTAAGGACTTGCCCTGTTGTCAGACCCTTGTCTTCAACTGACGCCGACAAGCGCGGTCGGAAAATGTTCTCCATGACGGACTATTTCAAGGAAAATGAAAAGGTTTTCGGCTGCTACATATATTCCTTCAGGGCAGATCAAAACTGTGACATGCATCTATTGTAGGTAGTCTCAAACTGCTACTTTACCAATTCCACCGTTTTCACTTTAGCCGAACTTGAAGTTACGGCTTTGTTTCACCAACATATGTTCATCCTCCTCTTTGTTCTCTTCGTCTGTTGGTCTTAAAGTTGGTATCTAAACGCTCTTTAACCGCATTAATCTTCCATTCCTTAGATAGAGTCAACATTAAAATTTCAATGTCATTGCTGGGATTTGAACCACAGATTTCCTGCCTCCCTTCCAGTCGCTCTTAACCATTGAGCTACCATGGCCAACTTGCCGTCACGACATTAAATTCTCCATTTGACTTGTATACTTCCCCGGTAAACCACCAGGGGCTCTCGCATTCGAGATACACCCTTTGTGGCGACTTACTATCGTAACTACTTGAGTCCCAGGCTTCATCATTTAACTCTAATTATTTAAGTTAATTGATGGAAATTAATCATTTCTTCACACTAGCCGTATATAGGCTAATGTTTTGACAGATAGAGTCCACAGTTATGTGTTGAGGATCTACCCAGAAGTCCAAAGAGCCTGGCCTCCTTCTACCCGGGAGTGATGAATACTCCGGGGCTCTTTCCATAGGGCAATACCTGATTTCTTAAAAAGACCCCCCCCCCGTTGACAACAACGTCAAGACGGGATGGGAGTGGATATGTCACTTACGCACGTCAACCCCGCAGGGAAGACTACCGAAAACCTCGGTGGGGCCACCGGGTGATCTAGCACACTTTCTGCTAGCTCTGCAGGCAGCCTGGTTGGAGGTACCCAATTTCCCGTGGGTGTCGAGAACACACTGCCCCTCGAGTCCAACCCAATCCTAACAACTCCCCGACGGGAGGGGCTCAGCATTTCGGCCCGAGGTTCATCTAGCAGCGACAGAGGTAAAGTCTGTTTAGTTAACGCGTGTGCAGTTCGGAGTCAAAGGAACCTGACCCTCCCGCCCACTAATGACGGTCATAAATCTATCTCCACACTTCAGAAATGGACCACTGTCGTTGAGGACTAATAGCAACCCTAATTTTCTCCAAGTGACAGTCGCATGTCTGCTCCACGTGGAGTCTCGGTTGCCAAAGTTCCAACTTCCAGTTGATCTGTTTCATTACGTGCAGAAATTCGTTGTGTATCACGATGTGGAGACCATGGGAAGGAAATGCAGTGGTAAATGCAAATGAAGTAGTTAAGTGAAAATAATCAAAGTGATGACAATAGTGTGAATAACTGGGCCGAGTTATATTACTGGAAAAGCCTCAAAAGACAAAGTTATAACGGGAATTATTTCTAAGCAAATTCAAGCGCTTGTTTTGAACACATATGAATATGTGCTGACAAATAATCTTGGTAAGGGGTCGTACAATGAACCTGATGATAAATTCTGGGTATTCACAGAAATACAGTAAGAAATATTGCGACGAAAGGAATACCAAAGACGCTGATCAAGTGTGAAAACAAAAGGAAACGTTTCTCTAAAGTAGATAATTTCATATGTGATTTAATTCGTCGAGAAATTTATAGATTCTATGCAAAAGGGTGAGCGCCCACCTTAGATGAATTTGTTGTACCTTTGCAAGAAGTTTGTGATTTTCCTTATGGGCACTGAACCTTGCGCGGAGTCCTAAAGGAGCTGGGTTTCAAATACCGCACTTCGAATAACGAATAAGCTAAGGGTTATATTGGAATCCAGTAGAATTGTAGCTTGGCGATATATATATATATATATATATATATCAAAACTAAGGAAGTTTCGCAGTAATGGACATAAGATTATTTATTTAGACGAAACCTCGTACGATACCCATGACGTATAGAGAAACGTGGCAACCTTGCAGAAAGATCTGGGAGAAGGAGGGCCGGGGTTGTAAAACGTTTATAAGGGTTCGTCAAAGGCAGCGGCCGACGTGCACACGAATTAACTAAACAGACTACCACGAATGGGACGGATCCCCTCCCCTACGTCCACATAAAAGAATTCAATGCCATGGCCGTGATTTGAACCACGGATCTCATTGTTTCTCTCCAGTCGCTCTAACCCATTGAGCTACCATGGCCATTGAATTTTTCATGTTGACTCTATCAAAGACCTTAGCCTACATACGGCTAGTGTGCAGAAATAATTAATTTCCATCAATTAACTTCCATTTCTTGTCAAATTTGATTTGTTTTAACCAAACTTTTCAAATCTTTCGATATTACATTTATCTAGATTATACAAATTTGGAAGCAAAACCGAGTTCGGATTTCATTTTCTTCATTTAGTTTTCTCAATGTCAGGGAAATGTTTGACCTTCATGTCCTATATTTAATTCCGCATTTCCTTTTTACACCTTTCTTCCACTTCTTGTTTTAGTGTCGGCGACGAGATTAGGACTGTTTTTGATGCTTAAAATGTCGACGTTTTCATTACAAGAACAGCGTGTAATCATTCGTTTTCTCCATTTTCGTGGTGTAACACCTATTGAAATTCACCGCCAGTTGAGTGAGGCATGTGGTGATGGTACCATGGATGTGTCTAATGTACGTTCCTGGGTGTGACAGTTCAATGAAGGCAGAATATCGTGTGAAAACAAGCCAAGACAGTCACGGCCTCGCACCAGCTGATCTGACGACATGATCCAGCGAGTGAAGAACGTTGTTTTGGATGATCGCCGATTGATTGTTGCAGACATCGTCTCCAAAAGGTCTGAAAATTCAAAAAATCTCTGTGTCTTTCAGGTGATTGCCATGAATGCTCACGTATGATCACAAGGCTGTGTGCGTGGCAAATTGTCAGGCGATGTTGACGCGTGATGACGACACGAATGGAACACACTGTTCTTGCAATGTGAAAACATCGCCATTTTAAGCACCAAAACAGTCCTAACTCTCATCGCTGCAATTAGAGTTCTATGAACTGTACAGTGCTGCCATCTGTGTCACGCATTCACAAAGAGACCACGTGTATTTAAAGAAAAACACCAGAAGCTCCTATCTGTTCCAGTCCTGAAAGAAATAGGTGCTGTAACTTGCACGCACCTGGTATATATATATCATATATATATCGTGCGTATTACATCGTTCTTCTTATGTTTCTTTTTTCTGTCTTAAAGGGCTATTAGCGTCTTTATTGTAGAAATTATTGTATGCGGTTGCCACGTAAAATGGCCGGTAGAATTCATTTGATCGTAGGAAACAAATGACATGCAAATGAGTAATATCGTTTTCCCACGTTGTATTAATATGATGATGGATATGAATTCCCGTTACCGTTAACGGATGGTTGTGAACCAGCCTTATTAATTCAGGATTTGAACTCCATCACCATATTTTCCATTTCACAATTAATTTTCTATCCATCTTCTTCATTTCGACTAATAATCGTCTCACAATTAGCAGCTTCTCTTTCTCGGTCTTTCATTCATTGACCAAAACAAGACTACTGCAGTACACAGAGTGCTTCAGAAATACTTTTATAAAATCTTCGGGCATGGGTTCCTCACACCAAAAGAAGGAAAGAAGTTAATATGAACATATGTCCCATAATACTTTGTTTTCTCGTTAGGTGTTCAACACAGTGGTACACTTATAACACACAAAACTCATAATAAATACTCGAAATGTCTTCCTCTTGCTTCTATGCATGCCTTACTAGTCGAATCATGGAATGTTGCACTCTTTCAACATCTCCGGGATGGTGGCGAATGGTTTAGCAAGCTTCCATGACACGTCGATGAAACCTTTCTGCATTCGGAATGGCAGCTACATAAACCAATGATTTAAGATGCCCCCAGAGGTAAAATTCCACAGGATTGAGGTCGGGAGAACTGCAGGCCATGGAACTGGTACACCTCTGCCTATCCATCGGCAGTGCATCTCGAATAAGGCGACTAAAATGTACTGGACAACCATTATGCATAAACCACGTGCTTTTTTCTTATTTGCAGTGGCAATCCATCCATGGTGGAACGAAACACATGCAGTTAAGTCACTACATTTACACAATTGAAACGTTAAAGGCAGACCGATAACAAATGACAAACGTAAACAAGTCTCCATGGCAACACTTCGTCATCTACCGTATGTAGTAGAATAGGTCAAAGCCTTCTATGAGTACATAGAGAAATGAAGTTTTGAGGTTGGACCCCAAGTGCCACGGAACTCACAATTTCATTTTGACAGGAATAACGCGAATATTATGGGACATATGTTCATATGAAATTTTTCCTTCAATTGGTGTGAGCAAACTGTACCTGAAGTTTGTAAAAGTATTTCTGAAACACTCTGTATACCTGTCTTGCCAAAACGCTAATAAACTAGAATTCGGTATCTCAAAATAGTGACAATAATATACTTAAAATAAGACCTGAAGCTTTCCTGGCGACGAATATGTTCAAGATCTTCTTGAGAAACAAGCCAGGTGAAAAGATGATTAGAAATCGATGTTTCGGGAGCGTACATCTCTCCCATCATCAGGATATTTTTAAGAAATGTTATACCACAAAATAGATATAACTCAAAAATATCAACAGACATCTGGGCAAAACGCAAGTTACTAGGAGCGGAGAGTTAAGGTGGCTTTGGCCATTTCCTCTAAGAGGAGCATACTTAATCGTGATGCTGGGTTTCAGTTCGGCTCCTCTTGGAAACTGGCCTTAAAATGGAAATCCTTCGACTTAAGAAGCACAGATTTATACAGCTTGATCATCAAATTAAGTACGAGGGCTGTTCAATAAAGAATGATCATAACTTTTTTACGGTTATATTTTTTCGCACTAAAATTCAATATTATTATTTTCTGTTAGCTTAATGTGAAACATGACATAGTAGTTTCATTGTTGGTACTTGGTAACATTCGAGGAACGATATGCGGCTTTGAAATTCCGCTTTCGTCTCAACAAATTTTCAGTTGAGGCCTGTACAATGTTACAGGAGGCCTATGGAGAGTCTGTTCTTCCCTACAGCACAGCTCGAAGGTGGTTTAAAATGTTTAAAGAGGGGAGACAATCCCGGTGCTCCAGTTACTGCTCTTACGGAAGGAAACATCAACACTGCTGCTGCCATTGTGAGAGAGGATCCACAAATTACCTAAAGATCACATTCTGAAATACTGAACATTTCACTGGGTGCCACCCAAACGTTGGTGACAGAAAGAATACACATGAGAAGTGTTTGTGCGCGATGGGTTCCAAGACTGTTCATTCCCGAACAACAGGACATTTGCATTAAATTTCCGGAGATTCTTTCAAACGTAATCACTGCTGATGAAACTTGCCTACATCAGTTTTATCCTGATAGGAAACAGCAAAGCTCAGTGTGGAGATCTCCTTCATCACCAACCCCCAATAAAGCAAAAGTGGTTGCTTCAACTGGGAAAGTCATGGTCATCTTATTCTTTGATATTCATGGAATGGTTTATCAGCATGTTGTACCTGCACACACATCAGTAACTGGACAATACTACAGGGATATCCTGAAAAAGTGGTTGCTTCTGCTAGGAAAGTCATGGTCATCTCATTCTTTGATATTCATGGAATGGTTTATCAACATGTTGTACCTGCACACACACCAGTAACTGGACGATACTACAGGGATATCCTGAAAACATTGCAAGTCCATATCAGGCGCAAAACACACACACACACACACACACACACACACACACACACACACACACACACACACACATTTCCGTGAAACAGTCTGGATGATGCAGCCCAATAATGCGCGGCCGCATATTGCCAATGTTGTGGCTGAATATCTTGCAAAAGTCAACGTGAAGTACATCCCTCACCCTCCCTATAGTCAGGATTTAGCCCCATGTGACTTTTTCCTATTCCATATCTTGAAGAAGCACCTTCGTGGGAGGCATTATCCATCATTAGAAGCAGTGGTGGAGACTGCGGAGGCAATTTTGAAGGATCTTTCCAAAAACGGTTTCCAGCATGTCTTTGAAGACTGGCAGAAACGCTGGTACAAGTGCATTTGAAGACTGGCAGAAACGCTGGTACAAGTGCATTGCATTCAGGGGAGACTATTTTGAGAAGAACCATCAAAATTATGAGGATGAGTAAAGGTACGTTGTTAAGACAGAATTGTGATCATTATTTATTGAACAGCCCTCGTAGTTACGTTCCTATACTCACGCCATCTCCTAACCTGGCGTTGAATTTACTGCAAACTGTCTTTTGTTCAGTGATGCCAGTATTGGTAGTCTTTTGTCTTTGTTGACATTTGTTAATATTTCTTGAACAAAGAATAAGCTTATTCTAACTTCAACGGAATCCACTTTCTGCTATTGTGTTCTCTTTACATAATTAGCCTGTACACGAGAGCCATAAAGTCGATAACTTCATCTGTTTTAAAATTAATGCAGCTTTTCCCAACTCGCTTAGAAATATCTTCCAGGAATTAACATTTAATTACCGTTCTATAAATAGTCATACGCCACTTCTCTTAGCTATGTCTATTATATTTACCTTACCTCCAGCGGCGTTTATAATTGCAGCGCACAAAATTGGAATTTCATCCAGACTACGGTGTAATGGAAAATGAAGGAACACCGTTGAAAACAAATTTCAGAAGGTAATGTTTCGTCTTTCTCTAAGAAACTAATTACTACTCTCTTTTAGGTTACTAAGGAAAGATATAGAGAGAGAGTCGTATATTGAAAGGGTAGAGCCATAATTAAATATTCAATACCATAGCCGGGATATGAACCACGGATCTTCTGGTCTCAGTCCAGCCGCTCTATACCATTGAGCTACTATGGCCAACATGCCGACATGACATTAAATTCTCCAACTGACTCGATTTTATCCGGTAAACCGCTAGGAGTTTTCATAAACACATGAGACAACTACCTTAATGGCGACTTACTATGCTGTAAGTACTTTAAGGTCCGGGCTTTATAGTTCGGACCACTATTAGGCACAATTAATGGACATTAATTGTTCTTTCACACTAGCCGTGTGTAAGGTGCACTATGAAAGGGTAGAGCCAGAATGAGAAGTTCAATGCCATAACCAAGATTTGAACCACGAGTCTTCCAGCCGCTCTAAACCATTGAGCTGCTATTTCCAACGTGCCGACATGACATTAAATTCTCCAACTGACCCGTGTTTCTCCCGGTAAAGCACTTAGGAGTTCTCATAAACACATGAGATAACTACCTTAATGGTGACTTACAACGTTTAAGTACTTTAAGGCCCGGGCTTTATAGTTCGGACCACTATTAGGTACAATTAATGGAAATTAATTGTTCTTTCACACTAGCCGTGTGTAGGACGCACTATGAAAGGGTAGAGTCAGACTGAAAAATTCAATGCCATTGCCGGGATTTGAACAACGGATTTTCTGGTCTCAGTCCAGCCGCTGTAAACCATTGAGCTACTATGGCCAATGTGCCTATATGACATTAAATTCTCCAACTGACTCGATTTTTCTCGGTAAACCACTAGGAGTTCTCATAAACACATGAGACAGCTACCTTAATGGCGACTTACCATGCTGTAAGTACTTTAAGGCCTGGGCTTTATAGTTAACCACTATTTGGTACAATTAATGGAAATTAATTGTTCTTTCACACTAGCCGTGTGTAGGATGCCGTGAAAAGGTAGAGCCAGACTAAAAAATTTACTGTTATCACTTAAGATATTCAATTAATTCATTTTTTTTTTTTACTAAATGCTGGTTGTAACGATTGTAAGTTTTTAGAATCTAGATTGTCATTTTTAATTCCGTAGCGTTATTCTAATGTTATATACTGTATACTGATAATATACTAAGCACCAAAATATACAGTACTGGAAACTATCTTATAGGATATGTTGAAATTATATTATGTTACAGCAATTATGTAATGTTCATGTGTCTTTAACAAAACAAAACAAAAGGTACACTTTTTTAATTTCCTAAGTAATACAATTAATTATTTCCGGGCTGTTTTGCCGTGGTCTGTTGGCGTAAGGACGTCCAAACGTTTCGTCCACAACTGCGGTAGACATCCTCAGTGGCGCGGTCGAAGTTTCCTTGCAGAGAGTTTCGCTGCGTCTGTTTCCCGCCACTGATGATGTCTACCGCAGTTGTGGACGAAACGTTTGGACGTTCCTAAGCCAACAGACCACGGCAAAACAGTCTGGAAATAATTAATTGTATTATGGACTCCGGCCGTGGAAGCTTACGTTCTCTCATAATTTGCTAAGTATTCGTTAGTAATATATTATTTGTGAATGCAACAGAACTATGTCTTCCAAAGCTAGGATATCTTGGAGAGCTATGTCAGAATTGGAATTTGTAATAGATTCAGATTCTAATGGAAGACTTGTTTGTGAAAAATATGTTCTGTAAACTTTCTAGGAACTTTGTGTTTCAATTAATTTTGCGTTCTAATAATAACATTTATACTCATAAAATTTAATTACAATGTTTTTATTAGTAACAGAGAACTCCTCCCTGAGCTGGATAAATTAAACTTCAGGAAGATGAGGTATTTTTATGAATAGCTTAATTTTCATACGTTTTTCTTCCCCCCCCTCTCTCTCTCTCTCTCTCTCTCTCTCTCTCTCTCTCTCTCTCTCTCTCTCTCTCTCTCTCTCTATCTCTCTCTCTCTCTCTCTTTGTCGTACACTTTACCAATTTAAATACGTTTGTTTGGACAAATATAGTAATTCCAGTTAGACCTTAAATGAGAAATTGAAGTAATTTGTCCTCTGTAATGTTTCATTATTTTAAAATAAAGAGGTTAAGTACCAAGTACTTTATCAGGTCAAAGTTTTGCAGATGCAGCTTTCAAATTACACAGTTTAATTACATATTACCTTGTAGGTAGATTAGGAAAATAGTACAGAGTAACCTTAAGCTATGAGTCGATCGCTATATGTTTGTTTTGAAACTACATTACCTTTGTGTGGTCAAGAAAAGAATAACCACTTTTTATTTGAAAAAATATAGTAAGTATAGGAAAGTATCCACTAATAAAATAACAAGGAATATCTCCAAAATGGTTAGCAACACACAGGCACTGACACTCTGAACCCCTTCCCCCCAAAACACACACACACACACACACACACAGATATTTTAACCTTTTTCTAAAAATCTTTCTCCGAAAAAAATGCATTTCTGATAAATAGAATATATCATTATAGAATGTTGGATGAAATTTAATGTTTTCTTTCTTACTGAAAGGCCATAGAAGATAAAGTAGAAATGAAGTAAATGTGCTGGTAAAATGTAATTGCTACTATTATCTTCCACAGCTGACATAGTAAAACACTCATAATTTAAGGTGCTGTATATTTATGTGCAGTAAAGTATATGGTCACAAAATACAGAGGCATGTTGGGTTACCATCAGGAAATTCAACGACTGAACTTCCTGTTCAACAGCATAAACCGGAAATTCGATCAAAAGCAGTATGGTGGACGAAATACTTTGATGACCATGGCTGTTGATCGATTGCCATAGAAAACCACTGAAATTTGTTTACAGCGGATACAACGGGCTTTTGAGATTATGGAGCAATGATGATGTTAGTTATTGCCTCGTGGTTTATTTTGTGTTCATTATCTGACGGTGTGTACTAAAGTAATTTCATCGGAAAGTTTGGTAATGTGTGACATCAGCTTTCCGACATTTTTTTACTCAAATATAATCATATTCATAAAAATAACCTCAGACTGGCCTCGTAACTCAGTCGGTAGAGCTCCTGCCTGCCATGGAGGGGGAAATTTTTTCCAATCAAGATGAACAATCTTCCCCAGGGTCTGGAAGTATGAATGAGAGTGTGAATGTGTGCGTGATCTAATGTTTAAAGCCCAAAGAAAAAGAGTTAACATCTTGGAGATGTTCCAAAGAAGAACGACCGCCGATATGACCATTGCAGTTAAAGGCGGGCTAAAACTGGAGAATAAAGCTTAATTTTGGACACTTTTCTGTTATGTTTTTCCTTTAATTGCTTTACTTACAATTAGATTAGATTAGGATTTCACCACGGAGGGTATTCGGTATTTAGGCCACCATGTTTGCGGTGATATCGAAATTGAAGGATTGAAATAAGTAAAGAATCATTATGGATTTCAAAGGAATGTTGGTTCTTCGTTACAACACGCGCAGGGGCAGTCGAGTCGAATATCAGTTGGGGTGAATAGTTGTTTAAAGAAAAGAAACGTAAGAAACAGTGGCCTTAGCAGAGTCCTAAAGGGTAGCACTTCACTTTGTTTGAATAGGGTATTCCTTGGACCCTCAATAATGGTATGACAAAATAGTCACAAATGGAATCTTTGGTCGAATAAAGGGCTTCGAGAAAGTTACACACACCCACGCGTAGCTATGGAGGACATTCAGTTGGTGGCTTGGTGCCGATTAGGACAGTCCTCTTCTTCTGTCTTGGTCGAGGGCATACCAGAAGTGATGAGAGAAGATATTTGTCGGTTTATACGTAACTAATTAAGTATTGTCGAGTAATAAGCATTCCACATTCAGTCATTGCCAGTCAGTTGCCCTTGGTCGGCAACTTCGAGTTTGATGATCTGATAAAAGAAGCAGTCATTAAACCAGTTTGAAACAGGCATTCCAGTGTCATTAAAACCATCCTTCTCATACATACTCACGCATTGCCTGGGAGAAACCTCATTGTTTAACCCTGGGCTACCCATATTATTGCTTCAAACTGTAGCGTGAAGGTGGAACTGTGCGCCACCCATCACCTTGCTGCTTTAGCGGAGAGGCATTTCACTGGTTTTACTTAATTTTATTCATTCTTTGAAATTTTAAAAGATTTTTGAAGTTGATCCAAATTTTATTTCATTTCGATTCTATTCTTTATTCTTTATATTCTTTATTCCAAAGCATTGGTTTTACTACTGACCCATGATTTACTGAAAAATTACTGTGCCTATGTGCCCAAGTGGAACAGCCCCGGGAGGAAGGATGAGGCGAGGGGAGACAGAGGGGAGCCGACCCAAGGAGCCACGACAGTACAGAGGGCAGGGTCCCTGATGTTTACTTGGATAGAGATTTCCCCCGACAGGCCAGGACAACGAACACGCTCCGCTACTGCGGGACGACAACGAGCCCAGCAGCCGAGCCCCAAAGGTCCCTGGCTGGAGGCCCTGAATTGTCCCAGCAGAGGAGCGGAGGCCGGCAACCGACCTACCGGAGGAAGTAGTTTACCACAGAGCATATCATCCCGCCATGCACTGCCGAGACACCCACCGACACTTATACCCTGAAAGAGATCAGCAGCTGAGAGATAATGTGAAGTGAGAATGGGGATGAAATAGAGGGATAGGACATTTAACGGGGGATGTAATTAGCCTACCCAGCATTCACCTAGCGACCCGGGAAAACCCCCGAAAAACCCATGGGTCAGGTAGGTCGGCTGCGGTAGCCGAACCCGGGCCACAGACGAAACCGCTTGAGCCATCCTGCTTGGTTAAAATTGCCTAGCTGCAAGGTCTTTTAACTAATTGCTGAAACAAATAAAGCATCCAAACTAAGATCTGGATCACCTCCTCCTGTTGTATCAAAAGCTGCAGATGAATAAGTATTGTCAATATGTCGTGACTTTGTGGGTTCGTAGAATTAAAAGTACAAGTTGCAGAAATTCAAAATGTTCTTTATTTCCGTAGGAATACACTTTGGACAATCCTTACATTAGCAGAATTACGTCACATACACAATTAAAATCTGCCAAGATCGTTGACCACAAAAAAGAGCTCACTTTCATAACACACCAGCTTCAATTACAACTCTCTTTACGGCACTGTTTACAACTCTGTTTACTACTCTTTACGACTATTCCAGCGGTCATCAGCGCCCTTTAAAAAACTAGTCATGGCAAAAGCCAGATATATAACTTTCCAAAAACCATACAAGTGTAACAAAACCTATTAAAAATAGACGTACATAAAAACATCAATCAAACCTACTAAAAATTTCGTTCACTAAATCCTAAACCCCAAACTAGACAAGAATCTAAAAACCTTCTCCACGGGTCTCCACGCACGGCCTACATGTGGGTGGGCCTGTTGACCGTCTCCCTCAACCACGAAGAGCAGCCCACACGAGGGAGACTGTTGGCTCGGGACCCCGGGTGCGCCAAACCCGTACCTACCGAAGTAGGCCCCTGGGGGGAAATAAAGTAAATGTTAGGATCTACTCCCATTAGTCCCGGCCCCGTAGGACCTGAACCCGTGCCTCTCGGGTATATTTACCGTAGGACAGTACCTATTTTATAAACTGCTCCCCCCCACCTGCACACGGCAGACAGGATACGCCACTTACGCGCCGATCCTTAATGAACCAGCTACCAAAAAACCTTGGTAGGGCCGCCAGTGTCTAATTCACCAGCTACTAGCTCTGCAGGTTAGTTCCCGGGACTTATGAGGCAACCCTCTACCCCCTCCGGGCGGCCGGTGGCCTGGCCAGAGGTACCCAATTGCCCGTGGGTAACGGGAACACACTGCCCCCTCGAGTCCAACCCAATCCGAACAGCTCCCAGAGCGAGTGGCTCGGCATGTTCGGCCCGAGGTTCCCCTAGTAACGTCAGAGGTACCACGGGTGCTAGGGTTCCGCAGCGTCCGCACTTTGGCAGCTGAAAGGGACGCATCCCTCCCTTGGGAGACTACTCCTGTGGCGTGTCGCCTCTTATATATACCACTACTGATATCACTACACATTTCTGGAATATTCTGTAACAAATAAGAAATCGACTGTTCTCTGTCAATCAAGATATAACCAAAATGTTCCATTTACCTCACTTTATCTGTATTGGCATGTCTTTTATCTCCGTGATATGTTTAACTGCTTAGGCAAGCTGTTTATCTCCGTGATACACTATCCGTCCGTTTGCGCTAAAAATTTTGTGCGCGCCGCCGTGACAGTATTAATGTTTTTTTTTTAATTTATGTCCAACGTTAAGTCATATCGGACGATGAATGAAATGGGTGAAATGGTGCTCAATGCGTCCGGGGTCCATGGAGCTTAGAGTTGCCCAACATTTCGTCTTTCAGGATAAGGGAAAACCCCGGAAAAAACCATCTCCAGGGAGCTCACCCTGACCGGGATTCGAACTCGGGTCCTCTTGAACGTGAGGCAGATATGCTATCATCTACGCCACCGAGGCGGGCATATTAATGTTACAATTCAGGTAACAATGATACCATAATTATCATCAGGTAGGATAAAAAATGTAATTACAAAATGATCAGAATATGGAGAAGTGATTGTATTAAATAATTTCATGTTAAAATCAGTAATAGTGCATGTAGTCCAGCTTAGAAATAAGAACTTGTTATAAGAAACATTACGGATTGTGGAAATCAATTACTACAAGTCAGGCTATCTAAGACTTTTGGAGGTTATGATGAACTCGGTTGACCAAAATTCTATTAGTCCAACCTTTCGGTACCTAACACGCAGAACGTTGACAGCTTAAACTTCCAAATACCACATATAGAAGGTTTTGAAAATTAGAATGGAACACTGTTTTTAGAACTATACAAGTCACCGAGAAATAAGACTGAAGTAGTAATGTTTCATACATGAAGAGAAGTTTAAAACTTGGCAACATATAATGTAAGAGTCCTTGTGGATTATCCACGAAGTAGATAGTCCTTATAAAGTAGATAGGACTTGAGCAGTTCAATAATTCATGCATTTCCTTTCGTGTCTTAAAAATACCACGCACTGTTAGGGGTTACTGGCAGTTCGTAGCGTTTATGCTCGTTTACTTAATTTTATAAATTATTTTAAAATTTAAACTATTCTTTAATTTGGTCCAAATTTTAAATCATTTCGATTCTATTCTTTTTTTTTTCAAATTATAGGTTTAGTATCATTAATTATTTTAATAATTACTTTTATTGTAATTTTATTAACTATATATATATATCAGTTGTTCGAAAAGTTTCCGACCTGATTAAGATACAAGACAATACTTCATTATTTTATTTTAATTTGTTTTATTTTTCAACATAGTCTCCTTGTAACTCTACACACTTCTGCCAGCTATGCTCCCATCTCTATAAACCGTCCAAATAGTACTTGTCATTTTTCAGCATAGTCTCCTTGTAACTCTACACACTTCTCCCAGCGATGCTCCCATCTCTGTAACACATCCAAATAGTACTCGGCGTTTTTCAACATAGTATCCTTGTAACTCTACACACTTCTCCCAGCGATGCTCCCATCTCTGTAATCCGTCCAAATAGTGCTCAGCGTTTTTCAACATAGTCTCCTTGTAACTCTACACACTTCTCCCAGCGATGCTCCCATCTCTGTAACACGTGCAAATAGTACTCGGCGTTTTTCTCTGTAAAATAATTGTTCACGAAGGTGGTTGCCTCCTCATTTGACAAAAATTTCTGTCCTCAAGCGCAATTTTCAGATGAGGGAACAAAAAGAAGTCGATTGGGGCTAGATCTGCTAAGTAAGGCGGATGGTCAAGCAGTTCAAACCGCAATTTGCGGATTTTCGTCATTGCAACCGCTGAGGTATGAGACGGTGCGTTGTTTTGGTGAAACAGGATTTCCTTTTTCTGCAAATGTGGCAGTACCTACACAATTTCCGCCTTCAGCTTGTCAAGTAATGATGCGTAGTATGCTCCTGTAATGGTTCCTTCCTTTTTGAAGATAATCGATTAATATAACTCCATGACTATCCCAAAAAAACAGCCGTCACTAGTTTCCCAGCCGGAAAAAAAGTTCTATTTTTTTTAGCCGTTTCCCTTTTGCAGTCATCTATTTGGACTGTGTTTTTGTTTCGGGTGTATAATGATGTATCCAAGTTTCACCTGCAGTAATTATTGGGCACCGAAACTCGAATTTATTGCGCCTAAACTGCGCCAACAGAGGTAGGAGGTGATCATTCGAACACGTTTTTGGTCTAACGTGATCACACTCGGCACCCAACGCGCGGACAGCTTTCTCGTGTCTAAATATTGATCTAATATGAGACAAACACGTTCTTCTGGCGTATTTATAGCCTCTGCTATCTCTCTCACTTTAATTCGGCGGTTGCCTAGCACCATTTGGTGAACTTTGGCGATGTCTTTCGTCGGTAGCTGTAGTTTTTAGGACGTCCCGAACGTTCATCGTCTCCCAAGCTCTTACGGCCACGTTTAAATTCAGCTGCCCAAAATTTTACTGTGGTAAATGATGGTGCAGAGTCCCCACACAGAGAATGCAACTCATCTTTGATTTGCGTAGGTGTATTGCCTTTTAAAAACAAATATATAATGAGAGTTCGATACTCTATTTTGTCTACTTTCATAATAAATACAATCACATCAACTCACTCAAACGACTGTTATATAACAACTGAGCGTCAGAAATGGCTGAAACTTTGGTGTGTAGCTGTCAACAGATGGACAACGAAATTCATTTGCTGTTATTTGCAAGTGCTGCCATCTTTATGTTGATGTCAGAAACTTTTCAGACCACCCTCATGTGTCTTCAAATATAGTCGGCAACTGGCATCAAATAGTACATAGCTCATTATTATAGCAGCCGACAGCAGAATAAGATATTACAGTTGACATTAACGAACATTAAGGAGCGAAAAAGTTAGCAATAAAGCAGATTGTGTGTCTACTATGGTTACATTGAAATGCTTCAATTTAACGATGTATCTGACAGACAATGTAACAGCTTAACTGATGTAAATGTGAAATTTTTGATACATGCAAAGCAAACGTATAACAAATGATGTACTAGCTACTTGGCTTGGTAAATAGTTTATAATAGGATTTTATCAGCTGGCTCCGGCGATGTAGGCAGCTTCCAGGAAGTGGAGATGCTGTTCTCTCAGTTTGTGCAGAGAGGAGATAAATGAATACTTATAATTTATTCATTTATGCCCTCGTTTTTATATGGATGCATATAAAACAGAAAAAGGGGAAGAAACCACTCACACACAAAACAAGATTTTAACTTATATCAAAGGAAAACATTCGAAATTATTTCTACCTCCTACGCTTCAAAACGCTTGCAACTTTGTTCCCTGTATTCTAAAAGTACCCCTACTCAACTCAATCCCCAATTGACTGGACTGGGCTAGAGGTGGAGGGCATTGCACACAGTCTCGCAAACGGTAATATGTCAGATCCCTGGGAAGAAGGGATGACGTGGTGTGCCAGAATCAGAGCTAGACGCACGAGCCAGCATGGCCAATCCCTAACGAAGATAGAAATTCATCTCAGTTTCTGGTACTGCAAGAGTTCAAGCTCTGTGTAGTTGTAAGAAATGTGCTCAAGTTTACTTTGAATAAGAATGCCATAGGCTGGCCCCGTAGCTCAGTCGGTAGAGCACCTGCCTGCCGTGCTAGGGGTCCCGGGTTCGATTCCCGGCGGTGGGAGTGGGGAGTTTTCCCCGACCAAGATAATTCCCCATCTTCCCCAGAGTCTGGAAGTATGAATGACAGTATGAGTGAGAATGTGCGCGTAATCTACTGCGAGTTAACACCTTCGATATGTTCCAAAGGAGAACGGCCGCCGATATGACCATAGCAGTTAAAGGCGGGGTATAAATGAAAAAAAAAAATGTCACTAGAGGGGAGAGAAGCGCTAACGGCGAGATGGACAGTGGCGATTCAGATATTTTAATGAATGAATAAAACCGAATATTGCAAATAAATGTCAAAACCACAATAAGTGGCGCTCTTAGTGTCATGTAGAGTGACACTAAGGATGACTTTTTACTATAGTGTACATTTAAATTGAACTTAATTCAAAACGCCTAATATTGGCAAAAATTTAGAAGACGCATACAGACTTTTTGTGTAATATACGTCCTCCAACGTTGTCATATCGGACGGTGAATGAAATGGGTGAAATGATGCTCAGATGTGCTCGGGGTCCACGGAGTTTAGAGTTACCTGACATTTGTCTTTCAGGATAGGGGAAAACCCCGGATAAACCTTATCCAGGTAACTCACCCTGACCGAGATGCGAACTCGGGACCTTTTGAACGTGAGGCAGACACACTACCATCACGGTACCGAGGCGGGCATACAGACTTTCATATCCATTGTTATGTGTTCACATTCACATCACAGCGGTCATACTAGTGAAAATATGTTTATTGCCACTCTGGTGGACCTATCATCTGTTGCTGTTTCACATAATCTATAACATCCGACACGATTCAGTCCGTGACTCTTTTTTTTTCTCTCTCTCTATATTCAGCTTCTGTTTCCTCGACTTTCTTGCCCACCTCGGTAGCGTAGCATGTCTGCCTCACCTCCATGGACCCTGGACACATTTGAGCATCGTTGCACCCATTTCATTCACCGTCCTATATGACTTAACGTTGGAGGACGTAAAATTACACGACAAAAAATGTCTGCCTCACGTTCAAGAGGTCCCGAGTTCGAATCTCGCTCAGAGTGAGTTACCTGGTGAAGCTTATTTATTGTGGGTTCCACGTTGGTGCTACAATTTGAAGTGATTATATTGGCGAGCATATAGTTCCCCTTTTACGGGACAGTTTGGAACAAATAGTGTTTAGCTCAGGGTAAAGCAATGAGGTTAGTCACAGCGTATGCGTGGATATGTGTGAGAAGGATGGTTTTATTGACACTGGAATGCCCGTTTCAAACTGATTTATTGACTGCTTCTTTTATCCGAACATCAAAATTGAAGTTGCCGACCAACGGTTACATATAGATCACTGTTCAGAGAGACTGAAGGTGAAATGCTTATTACTCGATAAACTTAATTCGTTCTTCACGTACATATGAATCGACAAATATCTTCTCTCACCTCTTCTGGTCTGTCCTCAACCAAGGCAGAAGAAGTGGACCGCCCTAATCGGCCTCACGCCGTGGACAGAATGAATGACCACAGATGCGCGTGGGTGTATCACTTTCTGAAAGCCCCTTATTCAGCCAAAGATTTCCTTTGTGACGATCTTGTCCATTGTCATTATTAGGGACCTCATTCAACAAGTCAGGTGCTCCACTTTATAAATCTGCTAAGGACACTGTTTCTTACAATGCTTTTGTTATAACAACTACTCTCCTCCAAAGGCTATTCGAATCAACTGCCCTTGCACGTGTTGTAACAAAGAACCAACATTCCTTTGAAATCCATCATGATTCTTTATACATTGCAATTCTTAATTTCGGTATCACTGGATAAGGTTTTTTCCACGGTTTTCCCTTATCCTTCAAAACAAATGTCGGGTAACTCTAAGCTCCATGGATCCTGGACTTATTTGAGTATCATTTCACGCAATTCATTCACCGTCCCGTATGACTTAACGTTGGAGGACGTAAATTACAAAAAAAAAAAAAAATCGACTTTCTTACCTTATGGGGGAATAAATTTCCTTTCATTTTTCGTTACAATTAACACCACGTTTTACAAGAAATTCACTATCTGTTTCTTGGTAGAATATTTGGGCAATTTTCAGAATAGATTTAATGTCCAAAATTATAAGTAAAAAAGCTAGGATGTGTGGAATAAACATTTCTTTCAACCACTTTGGTGGTTCATTTGGTCATAGCAATCCCCACTGGTGCTTCCTACCTTATAGAACAGTTTCGCTTGATATCGAAATTAAGGGATGCAATGAATAAAGAATCTTAATGGATTTCAAAGGAACGTGGTATATTTGGTAAAACGCGAGCAGGTGCATTTGGGGGTGATGGCAGAAAGCAGGTTCTTAGCAGGGATTCTAAGTGGATAACACTTGACTCAGTTTGAAAAGGCATTCTTCGGACCCTTAATAATGGCATGACGGAGACTGACAATCACAATGGACAAAATAGTCACAAAAGGAATGTTGTGAATAAAGACAGGCTTCGAGAGGTGAAAATCAAACGCAGCTGCAGTGAGGGACACAACTGGGCTGGCGGTCCATTAAGAAAGACACAACTGGTTCTGTCTTATGTAACGAATTATGATTATGGGTGTACACAAGTCCACGTTGGAACTCCAATTTGATGCAAATATAAGGGTGAGCAATGCGGTTTCTCTCAGGGTATGCGTGGATGTGTGTGAGAAGGAAATTTTACAACACTGGGATGCCCGTCTCCAAATTATTTATTCGCTGCTTCTTTTCTAACCTCAAAATGGAAGCTGCCGACCGAGGGTTACCAATCTAGGTTTATAGTGACTGAATGCTAATTATATTTCTCGAAAAATTTTGATGACCCGACAAATATTCAATAGAGAATAAGTTAACCGCTCTAATAGGCTTGACGTCTCAGACTCCTCTCTTTACCACAGCTGCGCGTGTGTATTTATATAACTTTCACTCTCCAAATTCCTTTTTCAAACCAAAGTTCCTTTGTGGCTGTTTTGGTCGCCAAAGAATTCCCTATTCATATACGTCAAGTGACCATTCCTTTAGAAACCTTCGAAACCTTCTAAGGACACTGAGTCTTTCATGGCTTTGTTATAAACACTTTCCCCAACTGAACTGGCCTTGCCCGTTGTAACAAAGAACCAACATTCCTTCATGACTGCTTCTGTCAAACCATAATTTCGGTATCACTTAGCGGAAGGCAGACCAGAACCGGAGAGAAAAGGTATTGGGACTTTGTGGGTTCGTGAAATTAAAATTCCAATTGCACAATTCAAAAATGTTCTTTATTTCCACAGAATTACAGTCGGAACACTTGCCGATTACACAGAGTTACGTAATGCACACAATTACAATTCACCAGTTCGTCTGTCACAGGTCCACTGCACTCTCACAGCTACGTACAACTCCTCTGATGCACGTTCACAGTCTTCAGGTTCGTTAACTCACTCGGCGCTCCTCACGCTGCTCGCCAAGAACTGAACTCACTCCCCAACTGCAGCCCCTTTTTATAGGAATATCGTTGTTTCTGAAACACTCGCGTTTCACTGAATCACCCCGAAGGTTCCAGACGGCAAAGGGAGGGGATAGAGACGGCACAGTGATGTTTTTCCAGCCACCCCTCGTTACTGCTAAAAGATAAGTGGGTTGGCGTGGGCGAATGCTTCCCGTGTGGCCCTGCTGCTGGCCAGTTCTATCGGGACTTCCGACGTTCGGGTAAAAGTATCTATCGGTTCCTACGTAAATAACGAATTAAGTGTTATAACTTAATATTTATTTTACATACGGTAGCTCTGAACAGTGATATATTGGTAGCCCTTGGTCGGCAACTTCGCGAATTAGGCGATGTTTTTTTTTAATTTACTTCCTGCATTGTTAAGTCATATCGGACGATGAATGAAATGGGTGAAATGATGCTCAAATGAGCCCAGGGTCCATAGAGCTTAGAGTTACCCGACATTCATCTTTCAGGATAAGGGAAAACCCGGGAAAAACCTTATCCAGGTAACTCACCCTGACTGAGAATCGAACTCGGGACCTCTTGAACGTTAGGCAGACATGCTACCACCACGCTATCGAGGTGGGCCCGCGGGCGCGAATTAGGCGATGATAAAAAAAAAGAAGCAGTCATTTAACTAGTCTGAAACTTGCATTCCAGTGTCATTAGAATCATCCTTACTCCCATACATATCCACGCATACCCTTTGACGGAACTCTTGCTCCACCTTGAGAATAAGCCACACTGCTTCAAAATTTACAACGTAAGAACAAAAGCTGCATCAATCTAGCGACCAATGCGTGCAGCAGACTTTTCTAGTGTATAAGTAAGTGGTGTGAAAATAACTCCCATCACGCTAAAGTCACAAATCCCTTCTTCCCTCCAGCAATGAACCAAGTGCATGCATTGTAACTTTCCGCAACTTCAAAAATGTCTTTCCAGGTTACTGTCCAACCAAGTTTCATCTAAATAAATGAATTTCCACCAGATATCCGCAAAACTTTAACAGATATACAAGATACTCATTCCACGTAGCATTTTATGTTTCTCAATTAAAATCTTCTGTTTTCTTCCACATTTTCTCCACTTAAGGGCACTGGCAGGTTATTTTCACCCAGACAAGCTTAAGTTCTACCAATATTAAAATTTTAATATATAGAAAACTAAACATTATAGAGATTGAAATTCGGTATGATTACTGTATAAGGATGTGTGCATTTAACTACTGTACAATATTTAAATTACGTTCGCATAGGTTCATGCAAAAGGGGCATAAATCACATCGTGTGTCCTGAAAAAAATATTGCACCCTATACTTCAGGTACACTTTACCTGTAGGAATTTAAAGCTACATGCACCAAGTTTTATCCTAAATAACCTAAGATACATTTTTATAATATCGGCTAAATGAAAATCACATATAGTTTATACTATGCACATAAAAAATTAATTAGTATTGAGTAAACAAAGAATAATATTTTCAAGGACTGAATATTTGTTTTCATCCATTTTATAAATCACATAGATATAAATGTTAGCCGAATGTGTTCAAGACACGTTGGCTAATAACCACTACAAATTTTGTGTCAATATCTTTTATAGTTTTTGAGAAACATGCACCTAAAGTATGAAAAATCAAGATTTTGGGAAATCACGATCAAAGATTAAGCACCATTCTCACGAAGTGGGCGTATCATTACACCGCCATCTTTAAATTGACGAATTAAAAGACTTTAATACCAGCTGACAACCTATGTTGTATATATAATTTTAAAGCTGAAGAATTATATAACTTTTTAACATTAAAAACCTATCGACCACCCAGTGCCCTCAAAGTAAATAGTTTTAAGACTGTTATCAAAGATATTCTGACCCAAGGAAAATGTATCCTGTACTTAACAAAATAACAGATTTTCTTTGCACCGCCACTGATGTTCATGTAAGGAAACATAACACTATCAAGTGATAATTTCTATTTTGCAAGCATTGCCACGCGTCACCAGCTTACTTCTCTCCTCACCGCACTCCTCTCCACTCAAACACACAGAGCTGAGTCTCTAACAGTACGACCGCCGACTTCTCCCAACAGAAATGGTAGCGACAACGCACGTCAAACCCAAGCCAGATGCATCACAATCGCCCTTCGCCGACACTTCTGGCCCTGAGAAAATCGGATTGAGGGTGAAATAAAATGAAGAGGTGGTAAATCTCTAAAATTTGTGTCCAACCCGACATTCGAGGAAAACCGCGAGGAAAATAGTTGTGTGTGCTTAAGACTACACGACAGAGTGAAAACTTAAAAATTCTCATTATAAATTATTCTTAAAAATTATTTTAAAAAGTTTAATGTTGACACTCATTCTTGCGCAAAGAGGCCAGTTGCGAGCTAAACATTCCATGCCTTACGCTAAGTATCCTCGCAGATGAAAATACTCTGAAACAACTGAATGGCGACGGACTTGCGAAGAGGGTTACACATAAAGGATGTATATACGAAGTAAAATCAAAACACATAATAAACTGTTTTACATGTATTTTATTTTTAAATACATGCTATTTCACAATCATTTTTCATATTTTGTTTCTTGCTGATACACATATTTCATTGCATTTTTATTTTTTAATAAAACATATAAATTCATACATATCTTATAACATATTTATATGATATTCATTTGCTTATTTGCATATTTTTGAATATTCGGATATATCTGCTTACGTATACATTTCACACATGTCATTACATATCCGTACATATACTCATTACTCCATGTTTTAATACACGTTCGTACATATATTCATACATATTTTATTACATGTCATGTTCATTTCAAATGTTTTGTCACAATTGATGCTGATATTAATACATTTTTAAATCAATTTTTTGTTCCATGTTTTTTCCGTAGTTTTGTCTTTAAATTTTTATTTTTCAAACTCAATAATATAACTTTAAATCCTGTTTTTCTTTAAAAATAAAATGTATATATAAAATATTTGACCCTCGGCCGGTTTTCAGTTTATGGAAAAACATAACCTATAAGTTGTAAGTGAAAATATATGCAAAACGTTATTTTAATACATGACAATTTAATTATTTACGTGTTATTACATTTAATTTATTGACGTTTTACGTTTTACTACTCACAATAAAGAGAAATTGTCAATAAAAGTAACCAGTTCTTAAATGAAACCTTTCTTTCACAAATTCATGACACTTTTATTTCCAACTAGCACACTCGTTTTATTTTTCGTTATTATGGTTTTAATTATTCAAATACCGAACTTCGGTGATATCTGTTCCTTTTGACTATTATTATTGTTTAAAGTGGAATTTCACATGTTGTCATCTTGTTAAATGACGGAAGGTTGTCTGACCGGTTCGGTTACTGGTACTTGACAGACGTTTGTATGAACGGCCCTAAGACAATTACTTTTTAATGAAACTCCTGTAAGGCTTCTGAATTTTTCATAGTATTTGAAATATATTAAAACATACCTGGATGCGTATTATTGATACGCTGTTAAGTGCGACAGAAAATCTACGGTGTATAGCGGTATGGACAACAAGACTGACATAACGAATGTGTGTGTGTGTGTGTGGGGGGGGGGGGGGTCAGTTCGGATTGAGCCGACTCGAGCCGACTTCGCCCGAATGAGCTTCACACATTCCAGCGTGACGGTTCAGTTTAATTCACTACCCACAAATAGTGCTAAATGCGCCTAAAGAAGTTTTCACTTAAAAAAAAAAAACAGAAAAGGAGCCTTCCAGATTGTGTGAGCACAGGAATCGAACTCGGGAACACGAGTTACAAGTCACTATGACTCGTCATGACAACACTAATGCCCAATTTCACCAACAGTTGTTAAGACTTGACACGGGTTTAACAATAGTTATAACAAAAATTGCATTTCACCAACAAGTATTGGCTTAACACTCGTGTTAAATCTCATTTTAAACTAACAAGTCAAATTTCTGATGTTAAGTCCTTTACAACTGTAAATAGTCAAGATGGCAGGCGTGAACGCAGCTGTTGTTGTCAATTTACTGTATTTAAGACCGTGTAAATGGCATTCGCAATAGAGTACGGCTTATGAGGAGAAATTATTTTGAGGAGCTATCAGAATAAAATTTTCCACAGAGGTATAGACTGTCGAAACAAGTTGCTGTGAAGGTTACTGCGGAAGTACAAGGGAGGTTAGAACATGCATCGAAAGCAATATGCCGGTATCGCCTTTGCTTCAAGTATTAATAATTTGCGATTTTATAATTCACTGAATTATGTGGATAATACACTCTCTACCACCCGTCTTGAAACGTTCAAGTCACTCGTCACTTGTTCTTCGTTCCTCGTTTTAAATTTACGTAATACTGAGTTAGAACATGTATCGAAAGGAATATGCCGGTTTCGCCTTTGCTTCAAGTATTAATAATTTGCGATTTTATAATTCACTGAATTATGTGGATAATACACTCTCTACCACCCGTCTTGAAACGTTCAAGTCACTCGTCACTTGTTCTTCGTTCCTCGTTTTAAATTTACGTAATACTGAGTTAGAACATGCATCGAAAGCAATATGCCGGTTTCGCCTTTGCTTCAAGTATTAATAATTTGCGATTTTATACTTCACTGAATTATGTGGATAATACACTCTCTACCACCCGTCTTGAAACGTTCAAGTCACTCGTCACTTGTCCTTCTTCGCTCCTCGTTTTAAATTTACGTAATACTGAGTTAGAACATGTATCGAAAGGAATATGCCGATCTCACCTTTGCTTCAAGTATTAATAACTTAACGATGTTATAATTCACTGAATTATGTGGATAATACACTGTACAGCTCCCGTCTTTAAATGTTCAAGTCACTTTTCACTTGTACTTCTTCGCACCTCGTTTTAAATTTATGTAATAGTGAAGATGTTTCGTGTTTCTAGTAATGACACATGCATTTGAATTAAATTCGTTTCCAAGTTTTTCCCACGTGATATCTTTCTCTTTTACATTTACCGCAGCCGTCCTCCTAATTTCTAAGATATCCTTATACTTCGTCACAAATTCAATTAACAATTCTTTCTCCATCGATGAGAAATTTGTTTCACGGCTTTTGTTTATGATTTTGTCTATCCGCCATTGTTTTAACTATTGTAACGGGGAGCGCTGAAACACCCTGTGAGCTGCTGGCAACGGAAGACAGGGGAGGCTCGGTTAGCCACGCCTTTCCCTCGTTTGTCTTATAGTGGTGACAGCCAGCGGTCGGAAAGAAACATAACTGTGCGTCTGTTTTCCTTCCACCTGGTTCTCGATCTTTCTGTTACCAGAACAATCGTGTAAACACCAGAAACCGGCGATATTCCTATAAAGAGGGTTACAGACAGACAGACAGTGTGAGTCAGTTGTTGAGTTGGTTTTGGTGTAGTCAGTCAGTTGTTGGTTTGAGTTGGTCAATCAGTTGGTTAGTGAATGAGGACAGTTCTTGGTGTAAGAAGAGTTAGTCAGTGACGTGTTAATGAACGAAAGGATTGTGAATGAGAAGACTGTGCGTGCATCGGAGTTTATGTAATCGCGAGTACAAGTGAAGTTGTAACGGACGAACTGGTAAATTGTAACTGTGTGCAGCAAGTAATTTTGTGTAATTGGCAAGTGTTAAACTGTAAGTCGGTAGAAATAAAGAACATTGTTGAGTGGTGTAATTGGACTTTTCATTCCACGAACCCACAAAGCCACACTGGCGTCAGAAGTGGGATATAAGACAAAGTCACACTGGTGTCAAGAAGTGGGATAACAAAGTCACACTGGTGTCAGGAAGCGGGAAAACAACATCACCGAACATTACAACGATGGAGGCAGCATTAGAAAAGATTTTAGCGGAACTGCAAGAAATAAAGACGGCTAAAGACAACATCACCAGGAAGATGGAAGAAATGCAGGCCGAATTAACAGAGAAGCTGGAGACTAGAAATAACCTGGCCGCGGAAGTGCTGGAGACTAGAAATAACCTGGCCGCGGAGTTGAAACTAATCAGGACGGCTAGGGAGAACATCGCCGAGAAGATGGAACAAATGAAGGCCGAGTTAACCACGGAAATGAGAGCAGCGAATGACGGTCTGGCTACCGAAATGAAGGTGGCGAATGAGGCTCTCGCCGCCAAGTTTGAGGAACGGTTGGCCGGCGTGGGGAATGACGTCACGAACCCGGGCAAGCGGAAGGGTCAAGTAGACGACCGCCTTAATGATTTAGAGGAAAAGGCCGACAACATCGCAAAGCCCCTCGCCCGCCTGACGGAGGAAAACCGGCCTTATGTGTGGACGGAGGACGCCGAAGACGCTTTCCAGCACCCGAAGGGGACCCTGTGCAGTGCTCCTATTTTGGGTTTCCCACAACCGGGTGGTGCCTTCATTGTGGACACCGACGCCAGCGACCATTGCATTGGAGGTGTCCTATCGCAGATCCAGGACGGCCACGAGCGCACAAGAGTGGAAGAGGAGGAGCGTGCCGCAGCAGTCCGAATAGTTGTGGCAGTGCCTGCTGAAGGCTGGGATAGCGCAGGCCTGAGGAGGGAGCAGCTGGCGGACGCAGACTTGGGGCCACTCTTGAGGGAAGTGGACGCAGGGACGAGACCGACCTGGGAGGACATCGCACCGAGGAGCGCCACCTACAAGTCGCACTGGGCCCAATGGGACTCGTTGAAGACCAGAGTGGGCGTGCTGTTCCGGGTATGGGAGTCACCCGATGGGAAGGCGCAGAGAGGACAGTTGGTACTTCCCCGGAGTAAGGTCCCGGAAATCTTGGAGGAAGTGCACGCCGGTACTTCAGGAGGACACCTGGGAGCGAACCGAATGATTCACAAACTACGGCAGCGCTACATCTGGCTGAGACTCCGAGCAGATGCTGGTGGTACACCTGGACCGCCTCGCACGCTACGATGGGGCTGTTCGAGGGCGAACAGCTTTGAGAAGGGAGCAGTGTAACGGGGAGCGCTGAAACACCCTGTGAGCAGCTGGCAACGGAAGACAGGGGAGGCTCGGTTAGCCACGCCTTTCCCTCGTTTGTCTTATAGTGGTGACAGCCAGCGGTCGGAAAGAAACATAACTGTGCGTCTGTTTTCCTTCCACCTGGTTCTCGATCTTTCTGTTACCAGAACAATCGTGTAAACACCAGAAACCGGCGATATTCCTATAAAGAGGGTTACAGACAGACAGACAGTGTGAGTCAGTTGTTGAGTTGGTTTTGGTGTAGTCAGTCAGTTGTTGGTTTGAGTTGGTCAATCAGTTGGTTAGTGAATGAGGACAGTTCTTGGTGTAAGAAGAGTTAGTCAGTGACGTGTTAATGAACGAAAGGATTGTGAATGAGAAGACTGTGCGTGCATCGGAGTTTATGTAATCGCGAGTACAAGTGAAGTTGTAACGGACGAACTGGTAAATTGTAACTGTGTGCAGCAAGTAATTTTGTGTAATTGGCAAGTGTTAAACTGTAAGTCGGTAGAAATAAAGAACACTGTTGAGTGGTGTAATTGGACTTTTTATTCCACGAACCCACAAAGTCACACTGGCGTCAGAACTGGGATATAACACAAAGTCACACTGGTGTCAAGAAGTGGGATAACAAAGTCACACTATGTGCAGAGGAAAATGAAAACAAAAGCGCATCGCAGAACGTTCAGAAAATAATACGACTCTTCCATAGCCTTCTATAGCTGTAATATTTACAAGTTTCTTGGCGTAAACACGTGTTTGTTAACATTTTCAGAAAAAAAAAAACACGTGGATGGAATGCAAGAAATTTAACAGCTTTGTTAGCGCTGTTAAAAATTTAACATCTGTTGGTAAAATCGAGGCATAAGTGCCTCGTTTGCAACTGAGAACCAGCTCTAGATAAAATCATAGTTCATGCCCATTTTCCACTTTCCACGAGCTTTCTTCTAGTCACGTTTTTTCTTTGTTGATTTTACTAACCCACGTGATAAGTTCTAGCGCACGTTTATTGGATCTTCTATCTTAGGAAGTGTTGTTTGTTGCTGCACAAGGGATAGAGGAAGAAAATCCCCTAATACCACGAAAGTGGTAAAACTAAGGAACTTAAAGGAGAGGAAGTAGTAGTTGTTTGTTTTATCGGCATTATCGGCCTGTGTTTACCGGAACTACTCCAGCTTTCGGCCCTAAATTTCTCTTAGCTAGAAACCTTTTGTTTGTCATTTCAGTGCCACGTCCAATGTCTGGGCACCGTAATACTTGCTGCATATATGATTAAATATTTATTCTCTACCATTAGCAAGTTCCATTATTATTTCAATTAGCTTTGCATGCTTTATTTCCTTTTCTTCTTGTTCTTTGTTGGCATTTTAGTCCCGTTTTATTCTCTTTAAAATTTGCTTTTGTTGTTCTATTTAATTGGTCGAATATTATGTGACAATATGAATACAAATATGATGTGGAAACCAGTATGACACTACAATATTACAATATAACATAGAGGCACTAACGTCATTAGAGCTTATTATAATTAAAAATAAATTAATTTAAACATTTGAATTGGTGTATTAAAATTGGCATTAACAAATTCTCATTTTCTGTAGAACTAGAGCATATTAGAAACATAAATTTAAAACTTATAAACGTAACACTATTATAGCATTGTAACATTTAAATCTAAAATTTCGTTACCTTTGTCTCCATATTTGAAACAATCGTTCGATATGCTTTGTAGCATGGTGCTGATTCTTTGGAGAACAGATAGCCTTTGTAAACCTTCTTGGTTTAATTCTTGCTCAGGTGATGGTGATATGATCTTCATACAAGGTGGTTTGAAAAGTTTTCTGACCTAATAAACATACAAAATACTTTTTACAGAGTTTTCTTTTTTAATGTTTAATTTTTCAACATAGTCTCGTAACTCTACACACTTCTCTCAGCGATGACCCCATCTCTGTAACCCATCCAAATAGTACTCGCCGTTTTTCAACATAGTCTCCTTGTAACTCTACACACTTCTCCCTGTGATACTCCTATCTCTGTAACCCGTCCAAATAGTACTTGGCGTTTTTCAACATGGTCTCTTTGTAGCTCTACACACTTCTCCCAGCGATGCTCCCATCTCTGTAACCCGTCCAAATAGTACTTGGCGTTTTTCAACATGGTCTCCTTGTAACTCTACCCACTTCTCCCAGCGATGCTCCCGTCTCTGTAACACGTCCAAATAGTACTCAGCGTTTTTCAACATAGTCTCCTTGTAACTCTACACACTTCTCCCAGCGATGCTCCCATCTCTGTAACACGTCCAAATAGTACTTGGCGTTTTTCAACATAGTCTCCTTGTAACTCTACACACTTCTCCCAGTGATGCTCCCGTCTCTGTAACCCGTCCAAATAGTACTTGGCGTTTTTCAACATGGTCTCCTTTTAACTCTACACACTTCTCCCAGCGATGCTCCCATCTCTGTAACCCGTCCAAATAGTACTTGGCGTTTTTCAACATGCTCTCCTTGTAACTCTACACACTTCTCCCAGCGATGCTCCCGTCTCTGTAACACGTCCAAATAGTACTCGGCGTTTTTCAACATAGTCCCCTTGTAACTCTACACTCTTCTCCCAGCGATGCTCCCATCTCTGTAACACGTGCAAATAGTAGTCGACGTTTTTCAACATAGTCTCCTTGTAACTCTACACACTCCTCCCAGCAATGCTCCCATCTCTGTAACCCGTCCAAATTGTACTCGACGTTTTTCAACATAGTCTCCTTGCAACTCTACACACTTCTCCCAGCAATGCTCCCATCTCTGTAACCCGTCCAAATAGTACTCGGTGTTTTTCAACATAGTCTCCTCGTAACTCTACACACTTCTCCCAGCGATGTATCCATCTCTGTAACCCGTCCACATAGTACTCCGCGTTTTTCTCTGCAAAATAATTGTTCACGAAGATGATCGCCTCTTCATTTAACGATAATCTCTGATCTCCGAGCGCAATTTTCACATGAGGAAACAAACAGAAGTCGCTTAGGTCTAGATCTGGTGAGTAAGGCGAATGGTCAAGCAGTTCAAACCGAAATTCGTGGACTTTCGCCATTGCAAAAGCACAGGTGTGAGACGGTGTGTTGTCTTGGTGAAACAGGATTTTATTTTTCTGCGAATGTGGCAGTTTTTCCGCAAGTTCTGCCTTCAGCTTTTCAAGTAATGATGCATAGTATGCTCCTGGAATGTTTTTTTTAAGATAATCAATTAAAATAACTCCAATACTATCCCAAAAAAAACTGTCGCCATTACTTTCTCAGCGCAAAAAAAAACAGTTTTTGTTTCTTTTGGAGGCGGATCCTTCTTTGCAGTCAACTGTTTGGACTGTATTTTTGTTACGGGTGTGTAATGGTGTATCCAAGTTTCATCTACAGTAATTAATCGGTGCCAAAACTCGGATTTATTGTGCCTAAACCGCAACAACAGAGCGTTGGAAATGTTCATTCGTACACATTGGTCTAACAGCACACGCGGCACCCAACGCGCGGACAGCTTTCTCATGTCTAAATGTTGATTTAATATGTAACAAGCACGTTTTTGACAGATTCATAGGCTCTTCTATCTCTCTCACTTTAATTCGGTGGTCGTCTAGCAGCATTTGGTGAACTTTTCGCGATGTTGTCGTCGGTAGTTGCAGTTTTTAGACGCCCTGAACGTTCATTGTCACCCAAGCTCTTACGGCCACGTTTAAATTCAGCTTCCTAAAATTTCACTGTGGTAAACGATGTTGCAGAGTCCTCATACGCAGAATCCAACTCATCTGTGGTTTGCTAAGGCGTATTGACTTTGGAAAGCAAATATTTAATGACAGCTCGGTACTCGATTTTGTCTATTTTCATAGAAGCACTCATAAAGAGAGTTAAATTAATTATTAATCTCTTTATATGCATTGTAAAATTTGTAAATCTTGATGTATGTAACTAAATATTGTAATATGTAAACTTTTTGGACGAAACTTGAAACATGTATTTCATGTCTATAAGCGAATAAACCATTATTATTATTATTATTATTATTATTATTATTATTATTATTATTATTATTATTATTATTATTTTTATTATTATTATTATTATTATTATTATTATTATTATTATTATTATTATTATTATTATTATTATTATTATTATTATTATTATTATTATTATTATTATTATTATTATTATTATTATTATTATTATTATTATTATTATTATTATTATTATTATTATTATTATTATTATTATTATTATTATTATTATTATTATTATTATTATTATTATTATTATTATTATTATTATTATTATTATTATTATTACTATTACTATTACTATTACTATTACTATTACTATTATTATTATTATTATTATTATTATTATTATTATTATTATTATTATTATTATTATTATTATTATTATTATTATTATTATTATTATTATTATTATTATTATTATTATTATTATTATTATTATTATTATTATTATTATTATTATTATTATTATTATTATTATTATTATTATTATTATTATTATTATTATTATTATTATTATTATTATTATTATTATTATTATTATTATTATTATTATTATTATTATTATTATTATTATTATTATTATTATTATTATTATTATTATTATTATTATTATTATTATTATTATTATTATTATTATTATTATTATTATTATTATTATTATTATTATTATTATTATTATTATTATTATTATTATTATTATTATTATTATTATTATTATTATTAACTCACTCAAGCGTCTGCTACATAACAACTGAGCGTCTAAAATGGGTAAAACTTTGGTGAGAAGCTGTCAACAGATGGACAACGAAATGCACTAACTTTTATTTACGAGTGCTGCCATCTTCATGTTGAGGTCGGAAACTTTTCATTCCACCGTCGTATAAGTATTAAAGGGAAATTATGCTTTAAGGATTGGAAGTAATTTTGTGTGATTTACTAATAAAGATGTTGAATCGATTACTGAGAATTTCATTAAAATTTGATTGTTTATTTGCCTGACATTGTCTGGATATGCTGTGTTGCTTTCTGGGTGTTTTCTTGTTGTTTCACGTGTATCCGCATCTCAGAGGTGGCTCATGAAGGTTAATATATAAATAGTGATAGACTATTCCAATAGTGTTATCTTGCAAATCTTGAAAATGTGAAATTTCCGCTCCTGTAAGTTCTATTTTATGATTCAGTTCATTGCAATTATTGCTTCAACTATTAAGGAGATCTGGAAGCCTAACTAAAGTTTCCATCCAAACGATGTTCTGCTTCAGGCTTAATCAAGCGGTATCCATCGATTTACAAATTATTTTGTATTACGTTTGTTGTGTCTATATTATGACGTCGCCTGTAATCGTGTAATGAATACCACGTTTTTGCGAATATCAATTTATATTGGATTACATAATTTTAATATGTTATAATTAACTCATTATCATGCTTTATGAAATTGAAGTTATAATTGCGTTTGCAGATGGTCATTTTTTAGCTTCCATGAATACGTATGAATTTCGAGATTGAATAAACAAGTACACCATAATCATAAAACGAACGCTCAAAAAAGCTATAGGTAGAAGTGTATAGTGTTACCGCTCAATGTTCCGCAAATGCATACCGCTCTCGCAGTTTTCTTATAAATACTGCATAATTATTTCAATTTTGTAGGGACAGAGCAGTGTCATGGCCGTGAAGTTTTCTTCTAGGGTACCTACGTATTTATTTTATATAAACATAACATTTATAAACAAATTAATTTCTGAATTTGATAACGTAAGCCACAAAAATGCTTTGTATCACTCTCTTTAGTCAAGGGTGAACAGATTGATTTTCACAGCACAAAAATGGCTCCAATTATTTCCTTCATATTTGAAGTCTCAAGAATTTGACCAAATATTTGCATTATCGCAAGATGTGTGCGAGGTGGGTCTCCAAAATGCTCACCGAAGACCATAAACGGCAACGTGTTGAAGCGGCCCACCGATTACTGGAGCGCTATGCAGAACAGGGCCAGGAATTGTTGAATTCAATTACCACTGGCTATGAAAGCTGGGTGCACTACACAACACCAGAAACTAAAGAACGTTCTCGTCAGTAGCAGCATTCGAATGCACGACAACGCTCGTCCGCATACTGCACATGCAACGGCTGATCGCCTTACCCAGTTTGGATGGGACATCCTCATCCTTCGCCCCTACAGTCCAGACTTAGCACCTAGTGATTATCATCTGTTTCCTGAGTTGAAGTCACATCTGGGTGGAACACATTTCCAGATGACGATGATTTGAAAAACGAGGTTGAGCGCTACCTGCGCAACTTGAAGGGAGAGTGCTATGACAAGGGTATACAAAAACTACCACAGCGCATGCAAAAGTGCATTGATCGCAATAGTGATTACGTTTAAAAATAACTGTAAGTACCGCATTTCCATCAATGTAATTTTCATTGGCAATAAACATATTTTCTATATTAAATAAAAATGGAGACCTTATTTTACAGACACGCCTCGTAATACGTATTGAAATCATGGTTTAGAAGCAAAGGTTATCAATATAGAACTTATGTATATAAATAAACAGAATATCATGCCGCAAGAAGGCTAACTCACAAGTAAAGTTGCGGTCCTAAGAGAAAAGATACAGGGTGCTTTATTCCCAAATAGAGTACTTGCATATACTTATTTTTAATTTGAATTATGCCTTTATATGTATATATAGGTAATATTAAATTAATATTAACTTCTGTTCATCCATATAGCTGTTTAAATATAAATAAAGTAAATCGGTATTGACTGGCCAGCAATATAGTGCAAATTAAAAAAATAGCAAACATTCTCTAGCTTATACATAGGTGGTCTGAAAAGTTTCCGACCCAATAAAGATACAAGGCATTTTTTCAGAAAGTTTTTTTTTTTCCAACATAGTCTCCTTGATACTCTACACACATCTCCCAGCGATGCTCCCATCTCTGTAACTCGTCCAGATAGTACTCAACGTTTTTCTCTGCAAAATAATTGTTCACGAAGGTGATTGCCTCTTCATTTAACGAAAATCTCTGTCCTCCGAGCGCAATTTTCAGATGAGGAAACAAAAAGAAGTCGCTTAGGGCTAGATCTGGTGAGTGAGTCGGATGGTCAAGCAGTTCAAACTGTAATTCGTGGATTTTCGCCATTGCAACCGTGAGGTGTGAGACGGTGCGTTGTCTTGGTGAAACAGGATTTTCTTTTTCAGCAAATGTGGCCGTTTTCCCGCAAGTTCTGCTTTCAGCTTGTCAAATAATGATGCGTATTATGCTCCTGCAATGGTTTTTCCTTTTGGAAGATAATCAATTAAAATAGTTCCATAACTATCCCAAATATAAAAATAGTCGCCATCACTTTCCTACATGAAAAAAGCAGTTTTTGCTTCTTTTGGAGCTGGTTACCCTTTTACAGTCCACTGTTTGGACTGTATTTTCCTTTAGGGCGTGTAGTGGTGTATCCAGGTGTTATCTACAGTAGTTAATAGGCACCAAACTCGGATTTATTGCAACTAAACTGCGCCAACAGAGCGTTGGAAATGTTCATTCAAACAGTTTCTGGTCTAACGTGAGCAATCGCGGCACCTAACGGGCGGTCAGCTTTCTCATGTCTAAATGTTGAGTTAAAATGTGACAAACGCGTTCTTTTGACATGTTCATAGCCTCTGCAGTCTGTTTCACTTTAATTCGGCGGCCGTCTGGCACCATTTGGAGAATTTTGGCTATGTTTTCGTCGGTAGTTGCAGTTTTTAGCCGTCCGGAACGTTCATCATCTCCCAAACTCTTACGGCCACGTTTAAATTTAGCTGCCCAAAATTTCACTGTAGTAAATGATGGTGCAGAATCCCCATACCCAGAATCCAACTCATCTTCGATTTGCGTCGGCGTATTGCCATTCTAAAACAAATATTTAATGACAGATCGGTACTCGATTTTGTCAATTTTTATAAAAACACTCGCATCAACTCACTCAAACAACTGTTACATAACAACTGAGCGTCCAAAATGGCTGAAACTTTGGTGAATAACTGCCAACAGATGAACAATAAAAGTTACTGGCTTCTATTTACGAATACTGCCATCTTCATGTTGGGGTCTGGAACTTTTCAGACCACCCTCATATAGTTTTATTTCTTTTTGTGTTCTGCGTTTGATAAATGTGAGTTTCTGAAAGTATAGTTATTTTTTGCATTAAAATTATAAAGTTTCTCTTTAGGACATAAAAATTACGGAGAGACTGCAGCCTTAAGAGTGTAAATTTTGTACATATTCATGGGCTAGAACCATCATCCGCCTTAATCTGTGTACAACTGTGAGGAGTGCTGCTTCTGTTTGCTAGAAACAAGAAGAATGAACTGAAAGTACCAATTTTGTGTAGAGATTTCTCCATTTCTAACCCTAGCTTCTGAGCACATGCAATTCACCTAGGGTATAGTTTAAAGATTTTGCTGGTTCGCTCTGCAGCAATACAGTCCGGTATTCCATCCAGCTTGAGAAGTTATAGCCCTTTTAAGCTCTAACCCAGGTAACCGAAAAACTGGCAGCCTCTCTCCTTAGTTTACTCTTAGCAAATATGCTAATCGGAGAACTCTGGATGAATCTGAGCAACAGTGAACCTAATGAAAGGCCGCGCCTATGGTATTTGCTTTCTCATTACCATTAATCTTTTGCATGTTGGTATACACATAAAACCTAACTGCTTTGATTTGCGTGGCTTCTGCGTGAGTAGTTACATCTCTGCTACAGTTAGAATCTTCCGAAAATGTAACATCGAAATCAAGAATTCAATTGGAGAATTTAATGTAATGAAGGCATGTTGGCCATGGTAGCTCAATGGGTAAGAGCGATTGGACGGAAACCAGGAGATCCGTGGTTTAAATCCCGTTCATGGCATTGAAATTTTCAGTTTGGCTCTATATATAATTGAAGCGCTAGTTTGGTGTACTATAAGTAGTCAGTGAACCTTGTATATCAGCTCCCTAGGTTTTAGCACATGGCAATTTTGTTACAAATCCGAGGGCTGTTCAATAAAGAATGATCACAACTTTTTTTGAGAACGTACCTTTACACATCCTCATAACTTTGATGGTCCTTCTCAAAATAATCTCCCCTGAAGGCGATGCACTTTTTCCTGCGTTTCTGCCAGTCTTCAAAGACATGCTGGAAATCTTTTTTCGAGAGATCCTTCAAAATCGCCTCCGTAGCCTTCACCACTGCTTCTGATGATGGATAATGCCTCCCACAAAGGCTTTTCTTCAAGTTAGGGAATAGAAAAAGTCACCTGGGGCTAAATCCGGACTATAGGGAGGGTGAGGGATGCACTACACGTTGATTTTTGCAAGATATTCATCAACAAATTTGGCAATATGCGGCCGCGCATTATCGTGGTGCAGCATCCAGCCTGCTTCACGGAAATGAGGTCTTTTGCGCCTCTTATAGACTTGCAATGTTTTTGCACATCCCTGTAGAACTGTCCAGTTACTGATATCTCTGCAGGTACAACATGCTGATAAACCATTCCATGAAAATCAAAGAATGAGATGACCATAACTTTCCCAGCAGAAGCAGCGACTTTTGCTTTTTGGGGGGTTAGTGATGAAGGAGATTTCCACAATGAGCTTTGCTGTTTGCTCTCAGGATCAAAATGATGTAGCCAAGTTTCATCAGCAGTGATAACGTTTGAAAGAAACTCCGGATCTTCCTCTAACATCAACTTTAGACCTGCATGCGAATGTCCTTTTGTTCGGAAATCAACAGTCTTGGAACCCATCGCGCACAAACACGTCTCATGTGTAATGTTTCTGTCAACGTGTGGGTGGCACCCAGTGAAATGTTCAGTATTTCAGAAAGTGATGTTAAGGTAATTCGTGGATCCTCTCTCACAATGGCAGCAGCAGTGTTGATGTTTTCTTCCGTAAGAGCAGTAACTGGAGCACCGGGTCCACTTTCCTTTGAAATTGATTGTCTCCCCTCTTTAAACATTTTAAACCACATTCGAACTGTGCTGTAGGGAAGAACAGACTCTCCATAGGCCTCCTGTAACATTGTATAGGACACAACTGAAGATTTATTGAGACGAAAGCAGAATTTCAAAGCCGCATATTGTTCCTTACGTGTTACCTCCATTGCAGTGGTAGGCGATACTGAACATGTCTGAACTTTCCTGGTTCTCACAGGCGGGACCCAGGAGTACCAACAATGAAACTACTACGGCGTTTTTGTTTTATATTAAGCTAACAGAATATAAGGTGGAATTTTAGTGCGAGAAACTGTTACCGTAAAAATTTATGATCATTCTTTATTCGATAGCTCTCGTAATACTTGTTTCTCCAAAAGAAATCCAGTGCTGCATTCAGGCAGTCCTTGAAGTGATTCTATGCTTTGGTGGGCATTGTAACAGTCACCTGTCAGAGGTTTTTTTTTTTTTTTTTTTTTTTTTTTTTTTTTTTTTTAAGAGACTCTATATTGCTATTGGTTTTTCTTTTGGCATTATTGGATATTTTGAGGCACTGCACATTCGCTGTTCGTTTTCTAGTTTTCTTTCCAATAAGTACATTGAAAGTGGAAATGCCTCTTTCACAGATAATGTGTTTCTGCAATAAGATCTTGTGCTACACAAAGCAATGAAAAAGCTTAAAGAAGGTAAACAATCTGCCGTTTAAAAGAAAGAGGGTCTTGAAAGAAAAATAGCGACGAATACTTGGAAATATCGTTACAAATTGCTAGAGCTTGAGGAGGAAATTCTATAAACAACACTTTGTGTAGAAACGCATATTTCGGAATGAAATATTTCCTTGGTACATAAAATACCTTTCACAGCAGACACTTAGATGTCTAATATTTTAGAATTTTACTGCAACCTAAATTTTTCTTAGGTTTTCTACATTTATATAGTCTTTTCTTCACAATCTAGGCCCCATATTTTAAATAAGTTTGGTTCTTACTCTATTATAACCAGTTAAGTTGGGAACATTTTATATACGTGGACTGATCTGAGACCCCTTTTTTCGAACTCCAGAGTATACAACTAAGGGTTTTAAATCCTTACAGAAATATATGAGGGCTGTTCAACAAAGAATGTTGATACATTTTTACGGTCATATTTTTTCGCACTAAAATTCAAACTTACTTTATTCTGTTAGCTTAATGTGAAACAAACACGCCGTAGTAGTTTCATTTTTGGTACTCCTGGTTCCCTAATGTGAGAACCAGGCAAGTTCAGACATGTTCAGTATCGCCTACCGCTGCAATGGAGGTAACACGCGAGAAACAATATGCGGCTTTGAAATTCTGCTTTCCTCTCAAAAAATCTTCAGTTGAGGCCTATACAATGTTACAGGAAGCCTACGGAGAGTCTGTTCTTCCCTACAGCACAGTTCGAAGGTGGTGTAAAATGGTTAAAGAGGGGAGACAATCAATTTCAAAGGAAGGTGGGCCCTATTCTCCATTTACTACTCCTACGGAAGAAAACATCAACACTGATGCTGCCATTGTGAGAGAGGATCGACGAATTACCTTAAGATCATTTCCTGAAATACTGAACATTTCATTGGGTGCCACCCACACGTTGGTGACAGAAACATTACACATAAGACGTGTTTGTGCGCGATGGGTTCCAAGACCGTTGATTCCCGAACAAAAGGACATTCGCATACAGGTCTGCATGCAGTTAAAGTTGATGTTAGAGGAAGATCCGGAGTTTCTTTCAAACGTAATCACTGCTGATGAAACATAGCTACATCATTTTTATCTTGAGAGCAAACAGCAAAGCTCAGTGTGGAAATCTCCTTCATCACCAACGCCCGAAAAAGCAAAAGTGGTTGCTTCTGCTAGGAAAGTTATGGTCATCTCATTCTTTGATATTCATGGAATGGTTTATCAGCATGTTGTACCTGCTCACGCATCAGTAACTGCAAAATAATATAGGAATGTTCTGAAAGAATTGAAAGTCCATATCAGGCGCAAAACACCACATTTCCGTGAAGCAGACTGGATGTTGCACCACGATAATGCTCAACTGCATATTGTCAATGTTGTTGCTGACTATCTTGCAAAAATCAACGTGAAGTGCATCCCTCACCCTCCCTATAGTCCGGAGGCAATTTTGAAGGATCTATCAAAAAATTGTTTCCAGCATGTCTTTGAAGACTGGCAGAAACGCTGGGATAAATGAATCGCATTCAGGGGAGTCCATTTTGAGAAGGACCATCAAAATTATTAGGATGAGTAAAGGTACGTTGTCAAAAAAATTGTGATCATTCTTTATTGAACAGCCCTCTTATGTCTATATAAAAGTCTGCAAGGTTTGCTACATATGAGTTAACTTGTTTCAGAAATTTGCGGCTTAAAAGAACAAAAATACTCCTTGTCATTCATTTTTACAGCTAATTCACTTTTATGTCCCTTTTTGGGTTAGAAGGTAAGTTTACTAACAAATATAACTTTAAAAGGATTTATTGAAGGAATAATTTGTTCATCTGTATTCACATTGACATCTTCCTGACTGAAGTGTTACATATGTTAGATAGGACCGACGGTATTACTTATCACTTCTTTTTAAGTAAACAAGCTCATAGGATCCCATGCACGCTAAGGCCTCCTACCACAAAGCGTTATTTATAGAAAGCCCTAGTAATTTGTAACGATAATGCCAAGCGTTCGTCACTATTATTCTTTCAAGATGCTCTTCTGTTTTAAAAGAAAGATTGTTGACCATCTTTAAGCCTTTTCCTTGCTTTATGTAACACAAGATTTTATTGCTAAAACACATTCTCTGTGAAAGAGGTATATGGATGTTTAACGTACTTATTGGGAAGAAACCTAGAAAACGAACAGCAAATGTGCAGTGCCTGAAAATATCCAATAATGCCAAAAGAAAAGCCAATAGCAATATAAAGCCTCTTGAAAAAAGCCTCCGATATGTAACAGTTGCCGTGCTTATCAAACTATAGAATCGCCCCAAGAATTGGCTGAATGCAGCTCTGGATTATATGTTTTGCAAAAAGAAGTATTACGTTTAACAGAAAGATGATATCAAATTATTCTGTGCTCTGTATTAATCATAATAGGACCATATGGTAAACGGTAGACAGAATATCTGATAAGAAGCAAAACGATTTTGTCCCTTGAACAAAATTAAGTATGACTGCAGCATGAAGTTATTTGTAACAAAATTGTCGTCTGCTAAAACTTGGGGAGGTGATATACCAGTTTCACTTACTACTTACAGTAGACTATAGTATCCCAAGTAGCGCTTCATTTATGCGGTTTCGGGATGACCAAAAATCATAAAATTGTCATATTTTACGAGGGCTGTTCAATAAAGAATGATCACAATTTTTTTTTTTGACAGCGTACCTTTACTGATCCTCATAATTTTGATGGTCCTTCTCAAAATAGTCTCCCCTGAATGCGATGCACTTGTCTCAGCTTTTCTGCCAGTTTTCAAAGACATGCTGGAAACAATTCTTTGAGAGATCCTTCAAAATCGCCTCAGCAGCCTTCACCCTTGTTTCTGATGATGGATAATGCCCCCCACGAAGGCGTTTTTTCAAGCTAGGGAATAGAAAAAAGTCATATGGAGCTAAATCTGGATTATAAGGAGGGTAAAGGATGCACCTCACGTTGAATTTTGCAAGATATTCAGCAACAACATTGGCAATATGTGGCCGCGCATTATCGTGGTGTAGCATCCAGCTTGCTTCACGGAAATGTGGTCTTTTGTGACTGATCTGGACTTGCGATGTTTTTAGGACATCCCTCTGGTATTGTCCAGTTACTGATGTGTGTGCAGGTACAACATGCTGATAAATCATTCCATGAATATCAAAGAATGAGATGACCATAACTTTCGCAGCTGAAGCAACCACTTTTGCTTTTTGGGGGTTGGTGATGAAGGAGATTTCCACACTGAGCTTTGCTGTTTGCTCTCAGGATCAAAATGATGTAGCCAAGTTTCCTCAGCAGTGATCCAATGCGGCCCGGGTTCGCTCCCTGACGTCTGCAAAGTGAGATTTGTGGTGGACAACACGGTGCTAGGGCGGACCTCCGGTTTCCCCCGCCATCTCATTCCACCGGTACTCCATCTTCATCTCATGTATCATCAGTGTCACTGCCTACGGTGCCGTATGTAGTAAAAGCGGACGTTAAACACTACACATTTCATTTCTCAGCAGTGATTACGTTTGAAAAAAACTCCGGATCTTCCTCTAACATGAACTTTAACTGCATGTTACCTCCATTGCAGCAATAGGCAGCACTGAACATGTCTGAACTTAGCTGGTTCTCACTGATGGAAACCAGGAGTACCAGCAATGTAACTACTACGGCGTGTTTGTTTCACATTAACTTAACACAGTATAATAAGTTTGAATTTTTGTGCGAAAAGTTAAGACCATAAAAATTTATGATCTTTCTTTATTGAATAGCTCTCTTATATGTTTGTCTCACATTAATCTGCATTTTTCTACGATTAAAATGATATATGATGCATATAGTATAATGATTTAGAACCACTATAATTACGCCTGCTTTATTCTGTTACTCCATACCTAGTTCAGTCTATTAGTGTGTGCATACAATCACCAGATGGCGTTTTACCTGCTATAAGTGACTCGATATTGATTGAGGTTTGGGTGTAACTTGACACCAAGTATTTGACAATTCCTCAGCCTGCCCTTGTGTCCCCTACCAGTATCCATATGCTAATATAGGCACTAATTATCAAGCCTCTATAATTGCCTCTTCATTAAGTCCTTTTAGGTGATTCTGTCATCATAAAGGATCATCAGCTCTCTGAAAAGTATGTTGAGCAGTAGTTTTGTCGTTCCAGAAATCGATTTCTTTACAGGCGCTGTGCCAGTAATACGAGTGTGGTTGAAAAGTTTCCGACATCAACATGAAGATGGCAGCATTCTCTAAACAAAAGCTAGTAAATTTTGTTGTTCATCTGTAGACAGTTATTCACCAAAGTTACAGCCATTTTGGACGCTCAGTCATTTGAGTGAGCTGATGCGAGTGTTTTAATGAAAATGGACGAAATTGAGTATCGAGATGTCATTAAATATTTGTTTTTGAAAGGCAATGCGCCTACGGAAATTAAAGATGAATTGGATTCTGTGTTTATGGATCCCGCACAATCATTTATCAGAGTAAAATTTTGGGCAGCTGAATTTAAACGTGGCCATAAGAGCTTGGGAGACAACGAACGTTCGGGAAGTCCAAAAACTGCAACTACCCACAAAAACATCACCAAGGTTCACCAAATGGTGCTAGACGACCACCGAATTAAAGTGAGAGAGATAGCAGGGGCCATGAACATCTCAAAAGAACGTGTTTGTCATATATTGAATCAACATTTAGACATGGGAAAGCTGTCCGCACATTGGGTGCCACGCTTGCTCACGTAAGACCAAAAACGTGTTCGAATAAACATTTGCATCGCTCTGTTGGCGCAGTTTAGGTGCAATAAATCCGAGTTTTGGCACCGATTAATTGCTGTGGATTAAATTTGGATACACCATTATATGCCCGAAACAAAAATACAGTCCAATCAATGGACTACAAAGGGGAAACGGGCTCAAAAAAGCAAAAACTTTTTATTCGGCTGGTAAAGTATTGGCGAATGGGATAGTCATGGAGTTATTTTAATCGATTATCTTCAAAAAGGAAAAAAAAAAAAAAAAAAAACATTACAGGAGCATTACTTCACAAGTTGAAGGCAGAACTTGCGGAAAAGTGGCCAAATTTGCAGAAAAACAAAATCCTGTTTTACCAAGACAACGCACCATCTCACACCTCAACGATTGCAATGGCGAAAATCCACGAATTTAGGGTTGAGCTGCTTGACCATCTGCCTTACTCACCAGATCTAGCCCCAAGCAACTTCTTTTTGTTCCCTCATCTGAAAATTGTGCTCAGAGGAGAGAGACTTTCGTCAAATGAAGAGGCAATCACCTCCGTGAACAATTATTTTGCAAGAAAAACTCCGAGTACTATTTGGATGGGTTACAGAGATGGGAGCATCGCTGGGAGAAGTCTGTAGAGTTACAAGGAGACAATGTTGAAAAACGCCGAGTACTATCTGGACGGGTTACAGAGATGAGAGCATCGCTGTGAGAAGTGTGTAGAGTTACGAGGAGACTATGTTGAAAAACGCCGAGTACTATTTGGACGCGTTACAGAGATGGGAGCATTGCTGGGAGAAGTCTGTAGAGTTACAAGGAGACTACGTTGAAAAACGCCGAGTACTATTCGGTCTGGTTACAAAGATGGGAGCATCGCTGGGAGAAGTCTGTAGAGTTACAAGGAGACTATGCTGAAAAACGCCGAGTACTATTTGGACGGGTTACAGAGATGGGAGCATCGCTGGGGAAAGTGTGTAGAGTTACAAGGAGACTGTGTTGAAAAACGCCGAGTACTATTTGGACGGGTTACAGAGATGGGAGCATCGCTGGGAGAAGTGTGTAGAATTACAAGGAGACTATGTTGTAAAACCCCGGAGTACTATTTAGACGGGTTACAGAAATGGGAGCACCGCTGGGATAAGTGTGTAGAGTTACAAGAAGACTATGTTGAAAAACGCCGAGTACTATTTGGACGGGTTAAAGAGATGGGAGCATCGCTGGGAGAAGTCTGTAGAGTTACAAGGAGACTATGTTGTAAACCCCTTAGTAATATTTGGACGGGTTACAGAAATGGGAGCACCGCTGGGAGAAGTGTGTAGAGTTACAAGAAGACTATGTTGAAAAACGCCGAGTACTATTTGGACGGGTTACAGAGATGGGAGCATCGCTTGGAGAAGTGTGTAGAATTACAAGGAGACTATGTTGTAAACCCACGAGTACTATTTAGACGGGTTACAGAGATGGGAGTATTGCTGGGAGAAGTATGTAGAGTGACAAGGAGACTATGTTGAAAAACGCCGAGTACTATTTGGATGGGTTACAGAGATGGGAACACGGCTGGGAGAAGTCTGTAGAGTTACAAGGAGACTATGTTGAAAAACGCCGAGTACTATTTGGACGGGTTACAGAGATGGGAGCATCGCTGGGAGAAGTGTGTAGAGTTACAAGGAGACTATGTTGGAAAATAATTTCTGAAAAAATGTCTTGTATTACGTCGGAAACATTTTAGACCACCTATGTAAGTATAATGTGTATAGCAGATATGGGCAGTCTTGACCCAGAATGTCTCCTAGTGTCAAACGACATCCGTCACTTCACAGTAGTTGGTCGAACATTAAGGGAGAATGGAAACTTTCATATTCTGTAACTTAAGATTTTGCAATGTGCTAAACGCTTTATAACCAAGAGCCGTCAGACAAGATAACATGCAGATAATGGTCTGCTGAAACAAAAAACTGAGATAAATGGAAATTTCTAGTTACTTCTGGACTGATAGAGATAATTCGGTTTCTGGTTTATTTTAGAGTGATCTAATAATTATCAGGAGATATATAAGCGATTGTGCCACGCCAGCCGGACTGTTGTAAGCAGAGTGAGTTAGTTGTGAAGCAGTGTTGTGTTATGAGAGACAGTCAGCTGTGTAACAAGACTGTTGTAAAGAGTGCTGAACTGGACGCTATTATTGTCATCGACCGTGGAAGATTGTGTTGTATTGGGGATGTAATGTTGTTACGTGAGAATTGAACAGTGTATATCTATGTAAATTAAGAACATTTAGAATTTCGGCAAATTAGACCTTTAATTCTACGAAACCACAAAGTCACAATATGTATAATTACTCACACATAACGCAGAACAATTATTATCAAATTGAGCTTCATCCAATTGGTGGCTGCCATACACAAAGCAAATTAATAATAAAAGGATAAAAATACATAATTGAAAACATAAACAATACAAATAGATATAAAGTTGTAGTTATATAAAAAACAAACTGAAATTAATTATACGCTATAAATAATTGTGGAAATAAACTATTTTACATGAGAACAAATTAATTTATATACCATACAAATGATTTTTCAATATCGAAACTTTAATGGCACAGAGAAGCACTGTTTTAAAAAAGAACTTGTTTACCTTATATTCAATTCAGTATTGTTCGTTCACTTTTTACATGTTTATAACTGAGATAGTTATTTCAATTCTACAGTCTGTTTCGAAACGATACCGAACGAATATATAGAAGTAGCTGCTCCGCTTCTATGTGACACCTATAGATAGCTTTTACCGCCAAAAGAGCCGCATAAAAACGTTCCAAAATGAGTGTGGATTAGGCAGTCACAGGAACAACGCCACGTGCCTCACACTACCGAAATTCGCAGGTAGGTGGCACACCGTGTCGCACGCTGTAGCTTTTCGTAAACATGCCGACATACTCCATGGTAGCTTGCTACTATTAAGAATTTCTTTGGCTTATGAAACCGCAATAAAGACGCTAGTTTAGAAAGTCCTGTATCTGATAGTAGGGCTATTTGTATGGGATGATTGGCTGAGGAATGCGAGACATGGAGGAGCGTGGTATTGATTCCGGTTCAACGTACATCGTCATATACGAGGGCTGTTCAATAAAGAATGATCACAACTTTTTTTTTTTTTTTTTTTTTTTTTTTTTTTTTTTTTACAACGTACCTTGACTCATTCTCATAATTTTGATGGTCCTTCTCAAAATAGTCTCCCCTGAATGCGATGCACTTGTCCCAGCGTTTCTGCCAGTCTTCAAAGACATGCTGCAAACCATTTTTGTGAGATCCTTCAAAACGCCTCCGCAGCCTTCACCGCTGCTTCTGATGATGGATAATGCCTCCCACGAAGGCGTTTCTTCAAGTTAGGGAATAGAAAAAGGTCACATGGGAGCTGAATCTGGACTATAGGTAGGGTGAGGGATGCACTTCACGTTGAGTTTTGCAAGATATTCAGCAACAACATTGGCAATATGTGGCCGAACATTATCGTGGTGCAGCATCCAGCCTGTTTCATGGAAATGTGGTCTTTTGCGCCTGATATGGACTTGCAATTCTTTCAGGACATCCAGTCACTGATGTGTGTACAAGTACAACATGCTGATAAACCATTCCATGAATATCAAAGAATGAGGTAACCATAACTTTCCCAGCAGAAGCAACCACTTTTGCTCTTTTGGGGGTTCGTGATGAAGGAGATTTCCACACTGAGCTTTGCTGTTTGCTCTCTGGATCAAAATGATGTAGCCAAGTTTTATCAGCAGTGATTACGTTTGAAAGAAACTCCGGATCTTCCTCTAACATCAACTCTAACTGCATGTTACCTCCATTGCAGCGGTAGGCGATACTGAACATGTCTGAACTTAGCTGGTTCTCCCAGGCGAGAACCAGGGGTACCAACAATGAAACTACTACGGCGTGTTTGTTTTACATTAAGCTAACAGAATGTAATGAGATTGAATTTTATTGCGAAAAATTATGTCTGTAAAAAAGTATGATCTCTCTTTACTGAACAGCCCTCGTAGTAAACCACAGACGAAGGTTTCTTTTTCTCAATCTGTGGGAACGGTCAATATGTTGCACAGGTAAGAGTTCATTTTCCCTATTTATTTTTCGATGGTTTAAATGCGTGGTCCTACTGCCGATAAAATCTGTTAGGGACACTTTATGGATCGGTGAATGGTGCAGAGCGTCCTAGGACTCATCACTGTAGATATCATCTTGCTTCGTCACATGTCAACCGTTGCTAGGCAACTACACCGCTGCTTCTGTAATAATTGAATGCAGCTTCGTCACTGCCTACAGAGATCTTAGTAGCTCCTGACTGTATCTCTGGTTCTGCACGTGTCGGACAGACGGCATTAGGAAGCTGTTCAGACTATACTATGTCCAACGAGGGAATAAAGTACCGTAAACAAAACACAGGTTTGTATCACTCCGCGTCCACGTGCGTTCGGAATGACAGTACTGATACCGCTTCGTCAAGTTATATTATAAGCTATATGTTATAATATTGTGACTTTTTGAGTTCGTAGAATTCAAAGTCCAAGTTGCACAAATACAAATCGTTCTTTATTTGCGTAGAAACACACTTAGTAGCAGCAGAATTACATTGCATATCACAATTTACAACACCAAGGTCGATGACAACAACCAATGTTCTGATTACATCTTTTTACAACTCTCCTGTTACAACATCTGCTCACGACTCTGTTTGCGACTCACTCGTCGCTTCCCTAAATACCTCACTGATAATTTCTAGACTGCTCTAAAACAAATCAGAAACCAACATATCTATATCAATCAAGAAGCCACTAGAAATTTCCATTTACCTCACTTATCTGTGTCGGTAAGTCTTTTATCCTCGGCGCTATGTTTATCTGCTTATGCAAGCTCTTTATCCCCGTGAAACACTATCCGTCTGTTGTTTATTTCCGCCCAAACTTTTATGCCCGTCGCCGTGACAATATTAATATATATTAACCAGTGGCGGCTGGTGGGTTAAATTATTGGTGGTGCACAAATGAAAAATAAAATACAGAGTAGTAATGACTCACCTATTTATACAGATTCTCTGTTGTACTCTCCTTAGACCTAGAGAATATATCGATAACTTTTGCGTTGAAGTCGCTGATCTTCATAACAAAATCTCTCTCAATTGAAAGCATTGCTAATGCTGTCAATCGGTCCTATGACATTGTGGAAAGCTTTTATTCTTTTTAAAGTTGAGAAGCAGCATTCTGCTTCAGCGGTAGACATTGGCATAGTTAACAGTACTCGGAGGAGTTTGACATATTCGCTGATTGTAGTACATAAATTGTTTTCCTTAATGAAGTCCATCAAGCACAAAGCGTCGGACATTCCACGAAATCCCTCTCGACTGTAAATTACAGTCAGTTCTCTACGAATTTTTGTTCCAATGATAAAAGGATAGAACCTTATTGTTTCTCTAAGGGAATCCTCTGGAAATGTCTTAGAAATTTTCTTAATGAAACAATGTTGAGGCTACCAGATGCCCCGTGAAGCTAAATCTGTCCTTTGCTTCTCTAAGAATGTCACATACTTCAAGAACTTCTCTACTTTTCACATCATGATCTTCTATTCTTTTCCTCTTAATTGCAGTTTCTTCGTGTTCCTCGATATCCACGCTATTTCTTACCTTTTGCACTTCCCTTTTAAATGCGTTTAGCTGGGCGATGGCAAATGTTGCATTGCAGTCTCGTTTCTGCAGCTGATTGTACAAAATGTCCACATGTGGCATGATCTTGTAGAAGAAAGACAGCCAGAATACAAAATTATAATCTTTCAAAGTGGCCATAAACCCAGAAACCTGAACAAGTGTTGCGTTGTTGTTTAACAGAGCTCTCTTCTGAATAACCTCCATGCATTTAATTAAATTCTCCCTGTGTTCGAAAAGCAGAGCACACAGAAGCTAAGCCTGAAGGTCACGCTATAGCCGTTGCTAAGAGTAGGAGGAGCTAGGTTTATAAACCTCCATTTAAGCAATGTATAAGAAGCCCCTCCCATCTCTTCACCTTTCCGCAACCCCCTCAGAGAGCCTACATTTGGGCGAAATCTTAGGTTAACTCTTCACTGCAAACCTGCGGCTCCTACAGCTAATCAGGGTTTATTTCGACTTCTGCGGTCATGGGCAACTACAGACGATAAGCGTAATTGAAACATGTTTGTATATAAAACAATGCAAACAAGTACAGCTTTAATGTGCAAAATGCACCTGTTGTACATTCAGAATCAGTGGATGTAGCGCAAACCTGCAACCTTATGGAGGAACCGCCCCTGATATTAACAATATGAATATGCATTTTCAACACAAAAGACACGTATTTATTCAAGGCAACCGTTAATCGCTGCGTTAGTATAATATTAATATAGATTTTCGACACTAAAGGCTCATTTTTCGAGTTAAGTATCACGCAGCACACTATTAATATCTATGAATAAAAACTGCTGCTTACGTCGATTGCATTGCTGGAAAAGGGTTCGATACCCTTCAGGTCCGACGTCTCCGTGTCGCTCGATCCATTCAAATAACAATGATGAGGTGGTGGTAGTGTGAGTCCAGTTGTTGTTGAGTCCAGAGGGTCTACTCCCATCAGTCCTGGACCCGTAGGACCAAGACCCGGGCCTCTTAAAGCAGGGAGTATCCGAGCCGTCCCAAAGGGACTGTCCATAGGGCAAGACCTGGGTTACTAACAAGCCCTCCTATCTGGTCTAAGGTCACAAGACGGGATGGAAGTGGATACGCCACTTACGCGCGCCAACACCAAATGTGAAGGCTATCTATATGACCTCGGTGGGGTCGCCTGGCGATCTAGCACACCTTCTACTAGCTCTGCAGGCTAGTACCCGAGAATATTAATGGCTTCCCTCAACCCCTCTCGGAGACGTACCCGATTCCCACGGGTATCGGAAACTACTGTCCTCTCGAGACCAACCCAATCCGAACAACTACCTATCAGGGAGGGGCTCGAATGTTCGGCCCGAGGTCCTTATAGAGGTACCACGAGTGCTAAGGGTCCTCAGTGCCCTCATCACGGCAGCTGAAGGGGACGGATCCCCTCCCCTAAGGGAGGCAGTGTGAGTGCAGTGTGACGCGCAGGATTTGCCATTTTGTCAATTACGTATTTTTCGCAGTCTTTAGCACGACACTTTACCACTGCCAGCAATTCTGCCGTAACATGGCCCTCGTGGAAAACTGTATTTTTACTCGGTAGCCATGTTATGATGTCACTTGTTTGCTATGCGTTCTAACCTCACACTGTGGTAAGGGGCATTGTCCATCACGATAACGCTATTCGGTCGTAACTTGGGGAGAATCTTTTCAGACCAGGCTTTGAAAACGTCGCCATTCATTTTTACATTGATCTGGCACGTGGTCTCTTCTTGCTGGGAGTTGAAACTTCACTTGAATGAAGCTTTATCCTTGCGTGCACTATAAATGCTGGAAACTGACACATGGGTAAATCCATATGTTAACTTCACCACTTTATCGATAGCAAGTTCGGGGAATTTTTCACAGAAGTTGTTAAATACATTCAATATTATTATCATTTCACTACTTCGTAAAGACTTTCCGCGCTCATGTTCAACAGTACTCGCCAGTTCCGCCATGATCCTCAACTGGATACGCCTCTCAGCTTCAATATGCGCGCGCAGCATGATTTACTTTAATTACAAACTAAGTTAAATATCTATTAAAATGTTGTTTTTATATTTGAAATATGCTTAGTACTCATTGTTGTGCGCTTTAGCAAAATGAACTCAGACTACACACCTCTGTGGCAGTGCTTTTTCGAGGGGCTATTTCGACGGCGGAGGCATCATGGAAATTGTGAAGAAGGCGCACTACGTTCAACGGTCAGGTAGTTTTGTTTATATCTACTTTAAACTTCCGCTGCAAGCAATGTACCTACTTTCATAATTTGTAGGTAATGGCAGCGCATTCACTGTTATCATGCCTTTTCATTTTCATTTATATTCAGGCTACAGGTGGGCGGGTGCGTTTGTAGTATTAAATATCCAATACGGCATTTACTTGGAGACAAAATAAAAAACAAAGAGAGACAAAAACAATAAAAATCTTAAGGCTGGTTGGCTCATGGAATTTTAGTGCGGGACAAGAACATACTTTGCGTTTCTGATTCTGTTTGGTTCTTCACTCTTATACCAAGTCCTGTTGCTCCCGCCACCATCGCATTGTTTCATTAGAATGCACTCACGGAATTAAGACGGGTATTAAGACAGCAAAACCTTTTATTTACTGTTTTGGAACATGCAGCCACAAGATTTATGCATGCTGGCGTGTATAAAGTGTAGTTCATAATAGAATTCAGCTGTTTATGTTGGTACTAACGAACATCACCCCACCCTCTGCCAGCATGATCACTCTTTCTTGAACATAATTCTAGCCACTAGATTGGCAGGGTACTTTATCATTCCCAAAATATGGCCCAACAACCGAAGGGTTAGACCACAAGCTAGTTTTGTATGTGTTCAGTATTGTTAAGAAAATAACTACTTCATTTAATTGTAGCATAAAAGTACAACAAAGCCTACGAATAATAATAACACTGATGGATGCCACCATTTAAGTGTCATAGCTCCAGTTTAACGACACAAGCAAAAATAATTTCCTAGTGCTTCCTCTGTATTGGCTGTCTTTCTTTGTGTACTAATTGTCATGAAATTTCTCCAAGCGGTGGTATTTGAAACGTCCCTTCATTACCTATTTATTATAATATCGTTCATTAACAGGTTCTATTTCCCTGAATTGTTTTTCAGGCCACACAGAAAGTGATACCGGAAATCGGTCAGCTTTTAGTCATAACCAGAGGTAAGATTTTGTGGTGACAATTATTTATTAAATTCGCATTAATTGTTTTAATTTATGGTCTTTTGTGGTGAATATTTTACCATAAAGTCGCATTAATTTCGCGCAAATTTTCGTGGAGAATTAATGACTAATGACTTGGCTGAAATGAAAAGTAACAGGTAACTGGAGTACCTACACATCTGTTAAAACCACTTTTTTTCCAAACTAAAATATTCTATTTGAAATCATCAGGCAATAGGTAACATGAATAAAATCTAATATCACACTTCAGTCATCGCCAGACTGCAGCTCGCAATATTTTCGCTTTTCATAGTTGTTCTGTTGTCTGTCACAACTAAGCTATATGTAGAGGAAAATCTCTCACTGTCAGCGTTTGGCATCGACAACCAAAGACATTGAAGGGACTTTTCACAGAAATTGCGGTAAGAATCAGCTTTTGCCTTCAATGTCAAGAGTGATGTTAAAACATCTAATCTGTTATTGTTACCATCATGATTTTGCTGTTCAACAATGTCACAAAGCTCTTTGTAATAAAGAAGCAAATCAGAATCACAAGTAATACCACTGGTTTTAAATGCATTTAGTTGTATAAATGCAGCCATTACATGACTTAAATAACCTGTACTTGATTTAGTAACTAGCCTAGAAGGATAAAACAAATGATCTAATGTTTTTATGGTTATTACATCATCAGTTTCTTTTACCATAATGGAGTTTAATTTAGACAAAGTCATACGACAGCAAACTTTTAGATTCTCTTCTACTGCTTTGTAATACTGGAATCCATATGATCTACAAGTGCATTTACTCTGTTTCCAAAATGCCCACTCTCTAATATTTCACATTTGACTGTCAGCGAGTTAAATTGGGATAAAACAAGATGAGCTACATATTTTTGTTTAGATTGAAGTTCAGAAATAAACGTTGCCTGTACCTTTACAATATTGCAGCACTTGGCATCGCAAAAATAATCATTCAAGGGCGCCGGGGTAGCGCGGTGGTTTCGTTCGCGGCTCCCGTTCTAAGGGTCCCGAGTTCGATTCCCGCCTCTGGGGTTGGCGATTTTAAGTCGGCCCTATCCACGCCTTCACCTCTGTCTAGCACACGTGAAGTATCCCCTATGCCCAACGTGGTTCGGAGTCCACTGTATAAGCTGTAGGTCCTCTCACCTCACCGCCATCTTCACTATCACCCTATCATCGGAGGTAATGGACACCGCCCTCTGGGTGCCTCCACCTGAGAAATGGGTCCGGTCATCACTTGGTGGGGTGAGGTTACCCCGAAGGCCAAGGTTGCCATGTGGGGAGTGTTAGTAACTAACTAACTAAATAATCATTCAACAAATTTTGCGCAGGAAATGAAAGCTTTTCTTTTTTTAGAAAATAAATCGACAACTGAATCAAAATAGCTGGCAATGTAAACTACTGAACTAAACCAGAGAGACGAGCATGTCAGTACACGCAGTGGGGAGTAGTTTAGCTTCTAAATCTGGGTGGTTTCCAGTATGGTATTTTTTGTATTCATTTTTTTTAAATTTCGGGCATTTCGGAACATATTCTTAACCCCTGACGAACAATATTTTCATGTTAATGTAATGTAAAAGAGTAGCTTTCCAAAAGTTCAGTTACCTTGAGTCAACATAATGTGAGTTTTTTGCTGTACACGTTGTGTTATACAATAAATAACATTTCTAATTAGCATACGACAAACAATTCTCAGCATCACGGACCAGCCCGATGCTGTGGTGTCAGTTTATTATTGCACCGCTTAGCTGTTGTTTTAGTGCGCATGTCACTTCATTGGCTTTGTTAACTGTTCAATTTTATCTTGTTTTCGTTAAATTTGTAAACCTATTTCCACGACATCTAGCTTCCTGCTATGAAGACATGAATGTTAATTTAGTTACGTTTACGTAATTTGCAATAAGTGTAAATTTTTCTATTCTACTAAAAATAATAGAAATTTTCTTATTTATCGCTCTCGAAAAAAGGATAAATTCTCGAAAATTCGCGAAAAATCGCTAAAAACAAAAACTCTTGCTTCTGCTCATAGTGGATTATTAAGTGGTTGAACATTTCTTTTATAGAGCTGTTCATGTTACAATAAAAAGTGGCTTAATGCCATAGCAATTCTATCACGACTTTCTGATCTGTCATGTTATATTTATTATGCCATTTGTTATATAGATTTCCGAATTTTGTGATGATTGGCTAACCAGCTGGAAAGCAGACGTCCACCACAGATGTCCTGCTGGTCGAAAGCTTAGGAAACATTTAGATTATTGATAAAGCACGACAGTTTTCAACTTTCTTAAGCTTATGGAGCCTGTATTGGGACACGTATCGCTGTATATTTATATGAAACATTCTCCAGCTTTCAGGCGCGAGATCTCGCTGAGACAAATGACGTATGTTTGATTAGCAGCCTTTCCGGTAAATCCCATTGTACACACGAAGAATTGACTTCCTTTGAAAAAAGGTTACTATTTTTCTGTCTACTTTATAATACTTTTACATTCTCTGTCACGTGTATAGTAGGTAGAGAATGTATATCGAGATTTCAATGTGTTTTGACATCTCCTGAATCCAAAAGTAAACCAGGTTTAGACGAAGGTGCGTACGTCTGTGTTCGTATGCGTAGTGTATGCCTTTATATCTTCTTTTTTCCTATAATTGATTTGAATTTTCAAACACTTATACCTTCTCAAAATAGACATAAACTTCTTTTATATTGGAAATTAATTGTTCTTTCACACTGGCCGTGTGAAGGCTAAATTGTGGAAACGTAGAGTCAGACTGAAATATTCAATGACATAGCCGGGATTTGAACCACGGATATTCTGGTTTCCGTCCAGCCGCTCTACCATTGAGCTACTATGGCCAACGTGCCGACATGCCATTAAATTCTCCAACTGACTCGTATTTTTTCCGGTAAACCACTTAGGAGTTCTCATAAACACATGAGACAACTACTTTAATGACGACTTACAACATGTAAGTACTTTAAGGCCCGGGCTTTAAAGTACTTACATGGCTTTATAGTTTACAACAGTCTACGTCAGTTAATGGAAATTAACTGTTGTTTCACACTGGCCGTGTGAAAGTGTCCAAGGAGTCAGTTGGAGAATTTAATATCATATCGGCACGTTGGCCATAGTAGCTCAATGGTAGAGCGGCTGGACGGAAACCAGAAGATCCGTGGTTCAAATCCCGGCTGTCATTGAATTTTTCAGCCTGACTGTACGTTTCTTTTTTCTTGTTTACCTTTTTCTATGTCTTGACCATGTAAAGAGAAAGAAAAGATAGACGGCTATCAGGAGTCGAAACATCCTCTCAAAAGGCGGCAGCAGAGGTGCCTCTCCTCTCTGTTGGAGGACATTGAGACGTCACCGATCGCGCGTATCTAGAGATACCTTTCAGAATCTCTGCCCTGCCGAGTCCAACACAATTCCACTAACTCCCTTTCGCCAGGAGCTCCAATGTACGTGCTTAAAGTAACGTCAAGTACAACAAGCGCTAGTAGTTCGCAGCGCCCTCGCCACGATAGCTGAGGGGTCAGAAACTGTTCCATACTGGAAGTTCAGAAGAGAACTGGAAAGGTACAATTGTATGTAATGAATGCCTCGGTGTAAACACTTGGGTATTGAAAGGATGGGGAAGGGAAGATGGGCATCAATAATAATAGTAATAATAACAATAATAATAATAATAATAATAATAATAATAATAATAATAATAATAATAATAATAATAATAATAATAATAATAATAATAATAATAATAATAATAATAATAATAATAATAATAATAATAATAATAATAATAATAATAATAATAATAATAATAATAATAATAATAATAATAATAATAATAATAATAATAATAATAATAATAATAATAATAATAATAATAATAATAATAATAATAATAATAATAATAATAATAATAATAATAATAATAATAATAATAATAATAATAATAATAATAATAATAATAATAATAATGATTATTATTATAAATTTCATACTCTATTAATTTGAATATAAGAGACTATTATATAAAGTCAAGGTTAACGTTTGTAAGAGTTTGAAGTTATCCTTTGAAGAATATTGGATACAATTAATTAATTTATTGTATAATGAGTTTTGCTGCCATTATAACATAGGTCGTCAAGTAGGTAGTTGCTTTTAGCTGCTTTTGTAGATACCTACTTATCTGTTAGTAATAAAACGCATTTATCAAAGGTGAAGCTGCAATCATCAAACAAACGAAATATTTTATCATAGTGTGTTTTAGCCCGCCTCGGTAGCGTAGATGGTAGCGTGTCTGCCTCATGTTCAAGAGGTCCCGAGTTCGAATCTCGGTCAGGGTGAGTTACCTAGATAAGGTTTTTCCGGGGTTTTCCCTTATCCTTCAAGACGAATGTCCGGTAATTCTAAGCTCCATGGACCCTGGATTCATTTGAGCGTCATTTCACACAATTCATTCACCGTCCGATATAACTTAACGTTGGGGCGGAGGTAAATTAAAAAAAATGGTGTGTTTCACTTTTAATAGATCCATTTTCAGATTTTAGAGAAAAGACGTGACATGCCGTGTTTGTTCAAAGGTAATAGGAGTTGTATCAACACGCAATAAATTTGCAAGGCCTATTTCAGACTTAATACACACACACACACACACACACACACACACACACACACACACACACACACACACACACACAAGCCCGCCTCGGTAGCGTGGTGGTAGCATGTCTGCCTCACGCTCAAGAGGTCCCGAGTTCGAATCTCGGTCAGGATGAGTTACCTGGATAAGATTTTTTCCGGGGTTTTCCATTATCCTGAAAAACGAATGTCGGGTAACTAAGCTCTATGGACCCCGGGCTCATTTGAGCATCATTTCACTTATTCTATTCATCGTCCGATATGACTTAAACACACACACACACACACACACACACACACACACACTCTCTCACACACACACATGCCGACTGTGGCATAAAGATTTGCATCATCACTGTTTCCTTATCTTAAGTGTGTTTTTTGTTCCTTTTAATTTATTTCTTAGCAATTATATTGTAACAGTAATATCAGCATACAGAAGTTGTTATATACTCTTGCTAAGAATACCAGAAGAATCAGCTTTGAGTGCATCTGCATGTTAGGGAAACGCCACCCTTGTTACCGAACCTCTCCTTATAAAACATGGATTTATGGCCTAAGTGGCCGCACCCCTTGTCTTAATGAAAACGTTGTGCTTCATGGAACCTGACACGGAATCTGATGGCGCCGTTTCATAAATCAAGATGTCTGAGCGAGGAATGTCCCACTTGTATCATGGTAGCCAAAGCGTTCGGCTTATGTTTCCACTGGTCAACTCGTACTCCATTTGTTTTTTGTATTTACGTTTTTGTTTCTTGTTTCTGCCCCCGTCCCTTCTCTTCTCACACAATAAAGCTAAAGTGTTGGTAATTCACACAATTACAATTAGAATCGAGAAATAGGAAATAGGTGTATCGAATATGTTCATGTAGAATATTTTAATGAAATAAAAATAACTTCAGACAGAAATCAATTACGAGATACCGTAATTATTCAGAAAATTGGTTTGCCGTTTTTTATTTCAAATTAAAAACAAGGGGAACAAAAGAAAAGTGTATAGCAGTGATGTAGATGGAGTGAAAAGCTGACAACGTGGAAATTTCACGCGCACAGAGCGAATACGGCACAAAATCAACATTAAATATAATTTTAATATCCAAGTGAAATGCTATCATTTTCTGGCTAGAAAGAAAAGAACCTCTCCTGACCGTTGAACTAAAAAAAGGATCCAGAATTCTCTAAAAATAGCGCTTAGAAAGTTTTTGTATGTTTTGCCGCAAAGCGATAAAAAGGTATAAACTGTATTACATATATTTTTTTCCGCAGTAATGAATCTTCCAAAGTAACTCGCACCATACAGGGAAACAGAATTTAGGGAGGGCGGGGGGAGGGGGGAATAAACGAACGGAAACGAAATGAAGGAATATAGATTCTCCTTAATCATTTCAATGCTGCATAATATATTGAGTACTAAATAAAATTCACCCTGGGCTACTCTCGAGCTAGTATTGGGATTTCATTACGGATGGTATTGGGTACTTTGTCCACCATGCTGTAGGCCGCGCCATGGCTTAGTGGTTAGACAGCTTGGCTCTCACCAAGGCCGCCCGGGTTCGATCCCAGGTGACCGCAAAGTGAGATTTGCTATGGACAACACGACGCTGGGGCAGGTTTTCTCCGGGACTTCCAGTTTCCCCCGCCATTTCATTCCACCGATGCTCCATATTCATCTCATGTATCATCAGTGTCATCGCCTGCGGTGCCGCATGTAGTAAAAGCGGGCGTTAAACACTACACGTTTCAAATTTCATTTCCAGCATGCTGGGCCCATTGTTCCTATGCCCCCAAGTGGGGCACCCCGGGAAGAAGGATGAGGCGAAGGTGACAGAGGGTTGGCGACCCAAGCAGCCACGACACTATACATGATATATGATATATTTATTGTTCATATTCCAAAATTTTACAATTTACAACTTTAGGCTACATTTATGTGTCTTACCTTGTTGCTTCCTTGGCTTACATGACACCCTGGTCTTCTGCTCTGCCAGGTAGCTCTTAACCTTCATGCCTCCTTCTTACTTAATTAGCCCCTTTCTCCCCCCTCCCTCATCTTCCTTTCTTATATTCTTTATATTTCTAGCCCATTTTTCTTTTACTTTCTGCAAAAACTCGCCAATACTTCTTACCTTCTTTTGCTCACTTCACGTTAACACTTTTATATCTACTATCCTCTTCTCTACTTTCCTCGAGTCCAACCCAATCCGAACAACTCCCCTACGGGAGGGGCTCGGTAGGTCGGCCCGAGGTTCCTCTAGTAACGTCAGAGGTACCACGAGTGCTAGGGGTCCGCATCGCCCGCACCACGGCAGCTGAAGGGGCGGATCCCCTCCCTCCCCTCCCCCACGTGTTTTATTCGAGAACTTGTTGGAATATTCGTTTTCTGCCTTTCTTACAAAAAGTGACTTACCTGGTTCTTTCCCTGGACAATTTAATGCATGCGGCTTGATTTACAATAAACGAAGGCCCAGCAGATGTGCACCAGAGTAGAACAATTGATACATACTTCTTTTAATCAAGGTAATGTTAGTTAAACACTTCAAGTTACAATTTACACAAAGCTTTTCCTTCAATGCCACAGCACGAAGTCTATAGAGATCTCCAGAAAAAAATTAATTTAATTTAAATTAATTTATATTCCTACGTTTTCACTCAATGGAAAAAAAAAGAAGGAAAGAAAAGAAAGAAAAGAAAAACAGTCAACGCTGACTCCTGAGTCAGTGCTTCCACCCTTCTAGGTAAACCTTCCATTTTACGAATTAGTATTTGCTGAAAAACTTCAGGAGTAGGAATTCTTTACTTAGCCAAATATAAGAAATTCTTTACTTTAGGTTTCAGTAATGAGTTGGATACGTGAAATGGTTTTAAAAAGAGGAAAGTAATCATACATTCACGGTGGCACTATTTTTGTAGCGCAAACATGGTTTGGAAGAAACGTTTTCTAGAAATTACATATTTGCACAATAACGTCTTCCATCTCATTCCAGTTTCAAAGGAATATACATATTTACCAGAATTTTGTTAATGTAGCTACAATATTATATTTTAAGTGTACATGAGCATAAGACGGGCTAAAATGATAGATTACAGGAAATAATTATCTTTGGCTATACCATCTAGCGTGAGAACCCTGCACTACGTCTACGAGTGGCAGCGCCCTTGGAGTCCGGTTTCTTTTGGTTCCCCCTCGTATATATATATCCTGGGAGTGCCCCTCTCAGGACATACTAAAAAAAACACCATAAAAACCACTCTGGTCGAAGTGCCGAATCCCACACCCGCCCCCGAATCCAAATCAATCTCCTAAATATTTTATTGGAGAGAACTTGGAGAGAGTATTGGAGAAATAGCTACACTCCATATTTCGGCCACGACATTCCTCAGGTGTTCCTCTAAGGTCTTGATGTATCTTTCGACCAGGCCATCCGACTGGGGATGTAGAGACGTCTTGTAGGCAGATGTAGTGACACGAGATAAATGGGTAGGCGTGGTCTGAATGCTTCCCGTCTGGTCCTACCTGCCAGCTGGTTCTATCGGAAATTCCGATTTTTGGGTGACAATATGAAATGATAATGGAGATTAAATGGAGGGACAGGAAATTCGGCGGATGTAATTAACCTACGCAGCATTTGCCTAGCGATCCGGGAAACCCCCGAAAAAACCCATGGGTTAGGTAGTTCGGCCACGAGAATCGAACCAGGGCCTCCCGAATGCGGGCCACAGAAGAAAACATCCCGCTCGGTGGTCATGATAAAACGCTTCAGCAAAAGAATTCATAGTTTTAAAAGCGACAATTAACACTCTGTTTTATTTTGTATTTGTATTTGTATTTATTCATCCTTTTGATCATAGTACATGATATAGGACACGCAAAGTACTTATAACTAAAAATTATACAATAAACATATACACAACACAAGTTTAGAACTGAAAATACAGAAACTGTATGTACAATACAATAACAATTTATCTGTAGTTGACATATTCAAAAAATTCACCTATACTATAAAAACAATGTTCTAACAGGAACTTTTTCACACAGCATTTAAATTTAGGAAGTGCAGATATGCTCTTTAGGTGTTCAGGTAGGCCGTTATAAAGGCAAAGTCCAGTATATATAAAGCTTTTACCAAACAAACTGGTATTATGGGGGATTATACTTATTTGCTCTTTTCTTAGAGTATCATGATTATGTGTTTGTATATTAGTGGAGTATAAATGGATATTTAATTTAACAAAAGTTACTATTTCTTGGATATACAAGCAAGGTAGAGGCAATATTTTTAATTCTTGAAAAAGTGTTCTGCAACTAGTTCTTTTGTTTACCTTTAGTATGGTACGTATAGCTCTCTTTTGTAATCTAAATATTTCTCCCTTCAATTGTCATTTATCAAATATTACAGATGTTCAAGTAATGAAGCATATCAAAACTCCTGAACAATCTTCATTATAGTTCTGTAGATGTGTAAAGACATCATAGGCATGAAATAATTAAATTGGTAGTTGTATTTGCCAGCTTTTATGGAATATTTTCAAAGTTGATGTTACAACGTATAAAAAAATAACATATCCTTAGCCAGCTGGATCTGTTCTGTGTTAATAAATCAACATCAAAAAAACTAAGGAAATGACTTCATTATTCCAATCATGAAATACAAACAAATGCTACTTATATAACACTGGACAACAGCCAAAAACTTACGGAAACAAAATACGTAAGATATAACAGGAGCTGTAGCTTTCCTGACGGCGTGGTTCTCTCGGGCTCCAAGCCAGGTGTAGATATGATGATGTACAAACGTTTCGATAGCATAGATTGTTCCCGTCTTCAGGGTATGCTGAATGCATAAGCTATTTATAATTCATTTTGTATGGCTAATGACGAAAATGGCCGTAGTGGTTTGGTTTCATTCTATATCATATGTTTGTAATTAAAATTCTTTAAAGTAGAACGTGTCAGCGGTTTCTCTGACAAGGAAGGGCAAACTCCTTACTCAGGGGAGGTGGAGACTTTGACGGTTTGTGTTTGCTTGTAAAAGAATTTTGGTTTAGCACAAGACGTTGCTAGTGCGATCGGTTTTTATCTGTATTGTGAAGTAAATTCATTAAATAATTGTAGTGCTATGCATAACCGTATACAGACACTCGAAAAAGTATTCGTGTAATCATAGCACATAAAATATAACAAGCACAGTCAGAAAAATATAGATAACAAACAATGACTATCTCGTGTTTCTCCCGGTAAATCACTTAGGAGTTCCCATACACACATGAGACAACTACCTTAATGGCGACTTACTATGCTGTAAGTACTTTAAGGCCCGGGCTTTATAGTTCGGACCACTATTAGGTAAAATTAATGGAAATTAATTGTTCTTTCACACTAGCCGTGTGTAGGACGCACTGTGAAAGAATAGAGCCCGACTGAAAATTCAATGCCATAACCGGGCTTTGAGCCACGGATTTTCTGGTCTCCATCCAGCCACTCTAAACCATTGAGCTAATTTTGCCTAACGTGCCAACATGGCATTAAATTCTCCAACTGACTCGTGTTTTTCTCGGTAAACCACTATGCGCTCTCATAAACACATGAGACAACTATCTTAATGGTGACTTACTATGCTGTAAGTACTTTAAGACCCGGGCTTTATATTTCGGACCACTATTAGGTAAAATTAATGGAAATTAATTGTTCTTTCACACTAGCCCTGTGCAGGACGCACTGTGCAAGAGTAGAGCCAGACTGAAAGATTCAATGCCATAACCGGGATTTGAACCACGGATCTTCTGGTCTCCGTCCAGCCGCTCTAAACCATTGAGCTATTATGGCAAACGTGCCAACATGGCATTAAATTCTCCAACTGATTTGTGTTTTTAATGTCATATCGGCACGCTGGCCATAGTAGCTCAATGGTTAGAGGGGCTGGATGTAGATCAGAAGATCCGTGGTTCAAATCCCGGCTACGGCATTGAATTTTTCAGTCTGGCTCTATCGTTTCATAGTGCTTCCTACACACAGCTAGTGTGAAAGAACAATTAATTTCCATTAATTGTACCTAATAGTGGTCCGAACTATTAAGCTCGGGCCTTAAAGTACTTACAGCATAGTAAGTCGCCATTAAGGTAGTTGTCTCATGTGTTTATGAGAACTACTAGTGGTTTACCGGTTAAAACTCGAGTGAATTGGGGAATTTAGTGTCATGTCAGCACGTTGGCCATAGTAGCTCAATGGTTAGAGCGGCTGGATGGAGACCAGAAGATCCATGGTTCAAATCCCGGCTATGGCATTGCATTTTTCAGTCTGGCTCTATTCTTTCATAGTGCTTCTTACACACGGCTTGTGTGAGAAAACAATTAATTTCCAATAACTATTTCCTTACATCGGTTGATATCTAGATTCAAAAATAAAACACAATTTGGGGTCATATACTGCTTAATTAGTGAACATCTCTACGTTATTTAAAATAATGTCCCATTTAATATAGACACGTATTCGCCTAGTAAACAGGTTCCCAGTTATGGTACCTCACTGACAGACAACCCTTCCCTTTTCTTATGCAGTTGTGCTTCAACCACTGCCGTGGACTCCTCCATCTCTGTTTTCAATACCGTTGATTGCTATTTAAAGAATATGGGTCAAAACGTCGTGAAAACTACAACGGAAGAGAGAGAAATTTGCATCAGGTTATTTAAAAAAGGATAATTTTTTCAAGAAACTGGAGAAACCATTGGAAGACGCACCAGTCCAGTGAAGACTATTATATACAGGTTTAATCATAACAAAACTTATGAAAAGCAATCAAGAAACGGTCGTCCTATAGTCTATCCGAGATGAAGAAACGACTGTTAGAGAAGTGAGGAAAAATACTAAACTAAGTGCTCCAAAACTTGCTATTGTAGCTCAAACACAAACAGAAAGGTCCGTTTCAGCATAAACTATAAGAAATGTGCTTTATGAAGCTGATATGGAGGCCCAACATCCCGTAGAATACCATACATCAGTAAAATCAACAGAAAGAAGCGAGTTGGTTTCCCAAAAGAACATAAATGCGATGGGTTTGATTTCTGGAAGAAGGTTGTATTTACTGACGAGAGTCATTTTGAGCTCTTTAAGTCAAAAAGGTGAGTAATAGTGTGAAGAAAAAGGAATTGTGAGCTTAAGGAGGAAAATATAGCAGCTTTAGTTAAACATGGAGGCGGTTCAGTACTTGTCTGGGGCTGCATGAGTGCAAATGGTATGGGGGATTTGTGTTTTATTGATGTAATTATGATCCATAAAGTTTATATAAACATCCTAAACACAGATCTGTCCAGAAGTGTGAAAAATATGCCTCTTTCTGAGGATTATATATTTACATAAGATAATGATCCAAAACCCACAGCTCTAGATGCAAGGCTGTAGTTGTATAACACTCCACGATGGATGACGATACTACCGCAATCCCCAGACATGAATCCAATAGAGAATTTGTGGAGAATACTGGACAGAAATATTAGGAATCATCAGATATCTAACACAAAGGATCTAAAGAACGCCCTACTAGAGGAATGGCGTAAAATTACAGTGAAAACAACACAATTTTTGGCCAAATCCATGCCAAGGAGAATGCAATAGGTTATAAAGAGGAATGGAGGGCCTACTAAGTACTAACCGTAACATCCTACATCATTTTCAGTATGCAGACGAATACTTATTTTGCATCCTATATTGCACATCTTTACTTTTGAATGTTTAATTATGCTTATGTGAATATATAGTATATGTGTTTCTTTATTTTATTATCTTTTCACTAATCAATAAATAAGACTAGTATCCCTGCTATATTTTATTCTGACTATTTTCCACTATCGTACATCCTTAAACATAAACTCATGCATTAGACGAATAACACCAGTTGACAAAAATGAACCTTTTTTCTTTCACAAGAATTAAAATAACATTTTCTAGAAGTATTTTTTGTGCTGAAATCAAATATAATTTTAGTTTTTCCCCACCAGGCAGGAGTTTTGTGTGATATTGATTTGAATTTTTATAATATTCTACAAAAAAAATCTGTAACTAGCTATCTAACTCAAAATTATAACCACTCATTCTGACTTACATAGAAAGTGGTAGATAGTGATTTTCGGGCACATTTTGTATCTGGAACGGCTCTCTTCTTGGTTAAACAGTAGTCAGCTAGCATATTGGAACTCCACTTGCCTTAGTAACTCTTTTCCATAGTAGAAATTTGCTGATGAAAACGCTCAACTTGCTCATCGCTGACAGGTCCAAGATTTTCGGGTAAGAAGTCTAAGTGAGAGTCCAAGATGTGAATTCTTAAAGACGTGTTGCATCCCATAGCTTTACACCACTTTCTTTAGAGAAGCAGTCCTTGAAATCACTATGGCAGCCACGATAACTACATATTCTTACATCCTTTTGGAGTAGATTCCACCCTTTGAGTCTGGAAGTTAAACCTTCAGCTCGCTGTTTAGACAGATTTAAATCCCGAATAAGGTCATTAAGGTCTTTCTGATTGAGAAAGTATGTTCTGATGATCAGGTATTGGCTTCATATGTAGGATCATTTTTATTTTCAACTGAAGCCTTTTCAGTTTCAGTTAGGTCAAAATCAGTTATCACCTAAGGTCGTATCTGCATATACTGGTACAGGGAACTGTTCATTGTGTAAGACAGGTCTTATTGCAGATTGCAAATTCGGATACTTAATTGTATGTTTTGTTTTAAATGTGATTCCTTCTATATTTGTCAAACAGAAATACCAATCTATTAAATGATCCTTCGATTCCCTCCAAATCATAGGAATTGCAAATGGCGTACGATGTGTACCATTTTTCCACCCAGCCAGCAATCCAACACACGAAACACAGCATGTATTTGTTGCCCAGCTCTTAAAATCACCAGCCTGACAGCCAAGTAAAGTTGACAACACTTCCTTTCTTGGAAGTGTTGAAAACAGTGTTGTTATAATAAATTAAATTTAGAGGGAGTCGATTAATGACACTAAACAATACTTACTTTTAAATTTTTCCGGAACATGTTTCAGAGACTTTGCCTCCATGCTCAACCGGCCATCAACTGGTTCTCATTGGTGTAGTTGACAGAGGAGACCTATGATAAAATATTGTCAACTACGCCAATGAGAACCGGTCGATGGCCGGTTGAGGATGGAGGCAAAGTCTCTGAAACATGTTCCGGAAAAATTTAAAAGTAAGTGTTGCTTAGTGTCATTAATCGACTCCCTTTAAATTTAATTTGACAACACTTCTTTACAAGTGGGGTCAAATTTTGCCTCTGAGACTTGAAGGTCAGCTCATCACAAATATAGCAGAAACTGTCTACATGATTTACACACTTTCTTGGCATGATGAAAAAACAAAGCACTAAAACACTGCATACACAATACACTTTCGAAAAGAAAGGAAGGGAATATTTCACTACTGAACAAACTCACAGTCAGCTCAATATTGACACATCACACAGCCAGATGAACAGGTCGGTACATATTCAAACATGAATGAACCTGCACAGCCTTGTTTTATGGTTCTTCAGCATATTACAAATCATTCCCTTATATAAAGCTTGGATAAAATCACTAAATATGAGGTAAAGTTTCCTATAACAGGTCAAAGAAAACGCTAAAATCCTATTTTAAAAAGTAGCGGTCACAAAAAAGCTGTGCCTGATGGAAAAATTCTGACTACATATCTGAATTCAGTATGAAAAGGTACACTAGATTCACTAATCAGATTTCTTGTTGACTAGTGTAATTTTTGGAGTATCTGTTTTTTGTCAGAGTACTCATGTTTACTCCTGCATACTGTATTATGGTAGAACTTATATGCCACGTAAGTGTATAAATAGTGCTGATAGTTGTTATATTTTTGGAAAAATTATTTTTGAACTCAAAAGCGAAATATAACTGCATTAGTAAAGAAAGCAAGTCATCAGAATTTTTAATGCAAAATACGAGATCAAGGGAAAAGCTGAGCCTCCTGTATTTGTTACAGTACCCGTTCTACAAATCTCGACCAGTGGCTAAAGGGAAAATGTGATCAATGCTCTTTGCTGTGCTTATGATCTTGCGGGAGGAGACCGACCACTTAAAGGATTTTTATTTCTGTGAAGTTCATTTCAAAGCGTAAATGATCAACTGTGAATTACCCAAATACAACTTCAGCTATTCGTCCAGTGCCCCCCTCCAATGAACTGCCTATTCTAATTCCACCTGAGTCTCATACGATTGATTCTGACGATGAACCTAAAACCAGAACTTCTGAGTATATACCTAGAGTTTCAACATCATGATCCTGATTTCAACATTCAAACTACGTCCTACTTACGCAAAATGAGTCAAAATGTGTTAAATAATCCTGTCCGAGACTTGGAATATTAAAATCTTAAGCGGAGCTGCTAGCATCTCTCAGAAAATATAGTGTCTACCTTTAAACAGGGCAGAGGCATTTGGAACAATTTTTCGAAATAAACAATAACATATTTTGTAATGATTTGCAAGCCTTAATGGAAGTCATAAACATGCAACACACACCAGAACAATGGATATTATTTTTAGATACCTCCACGCTCATAGGCTACGCAGTCCATATAAAAGAGATGCATAAAAATATGAGACATTCGCTGGGCCAGCGCCGAGCCAGCTCCAGTCGCCACCCGACAGTCCAGCCCGCCGCAGCCACGACCGGCAAACGAGGCCACTCGGCCCGTCCTGGCAGACCCAACGCAGCACGCAGCAGCTGCCGCTCCTGTGGTAGTAGCTCAACCCAGCGAGCTCTCTCAAAGCAACGCTGCACCATGCTCGCCTATGCGGGCCACATACGCCGAAGCCCTCACCACTCCTCCAGCCGCCGAGCCAGTCCGACTCCCACCCAGGGAGCCCACTGCGGCCTCCGCAGTCACCGCATGCACAGCAGTCATCCGTGGGGCACCACGAGACCTGCCCACACGCTTCATCCTCGCCGCCGCACAGCAACGCTGGCCTTCCACGCTCAGGGCCACTAGGATCTCCACCCGCCACGGACCTTCGAACCTGGTCCGTCTCCAGTTCGCCGTCGCCGCCAACCTCGAAGCTGCCTTGAGGACGGGCCTGCCCTTATTAGAGCGGTGTCTCAGAATCGAGGCAAGCAGAGCGTGTAGATACACTCCGTGTCTCCGTTGCTGTGGCTACGGCCACGTCGCCACCTCCTGCGCTGCACTTCCCAGGTGCCACTATTGCGGAGCACCGGGCCTGACGTCGCAGTGCACCAGCCACGACCTCCGTCACCGACGCCGGTACTGCGCCACCTGCGACGGCTTAGGCCACTTCACAGGCCAGGCGCAGTGCCCTCTCTACCCTCGCTGACTCACGACAGTGACGCCTCCGGCGACACAACAAACACCTGCACCACCAGCTGCCGCCGCTGCCGCACCCAGCGAGGACTTGAGGACCATTCTACAGAGTCTTCAAGAAGAGGTACAGAACATCAGCAGACGCCTCACCTCGCTCGAGACTTCGACCGCCGCATCCGCCCTCACCGATAGCCTGCAAAGCCTACACACCGAGGTCAGCAACATTTCACCAACACTTACTTCGCTCCAAGATTCCATCATGACTGCCATTGCCAAGAACCACCGAGACACACAGGATCATCTCGCAGCAATAGTTCCCAACCTCACCGCACTAGAAGAATCCCTAAAGTAGACAATCGAATCACACCACACCACACAGGACGGAATCAACAACATCGGAACAAGACTCGACCATCACCTTCATCTCACTGCCGCCTGCGACAACAGAATGCATCGTGTGGAAGAATACCACAAGATGCTCGACGAGTCTCTCGACCAGATCTACATTGAGCTCCAATCCCGACCAAATGACTCAGCAATACGCCAACGCACCGGTACCGGAACGCTCTCTAGGCCCGGACCCTCTAGAAAATACCGCTAACTAGCTCCGCCACCGAATTCCCAGTTTGGCCTCCAGGGCGCAAGCCATGCCTGCCATCCTGGCCTTATACACTTTCGCCAGTCAGCATGATTCATGCTGCTACATAAACGACAATTACCAGAGTGTTCAACGCGGTATCTGCCTAACCCTACCAGAACTTTCCCTCACCTAACGTCGCTTCCACATGAGAAGCGATGCTCATTGCTTTTGTTTTAACAAAGCTTCAAAAAACAAAAAGGAGAGAGAAAGAAAAAAATGAGACATTGGTTGCGATTCCTCTAGGCTTACAGGGATTTACAAAATATTGTTGTTTCCTATGTGAATGGGACAGCTGGGCTAAGACTTTGCACTTCAAAAGGAAAGACTAGCCTCTTCAACCGACTTTGGAACCAGAAATAATGAACATAAGACAGGAGGCATTAATTGCAAGCATTAATTAGCAAAATGTTGCTCCCTCGTTATACATCAAACTGGGACTGATTAAAACTTTCGTTAAAGCATTGGATAATGAAGGACCAGCGCTCAGATGTTTACTTTAAAAGTTTCCAAAGATGAGTACAGCTAAAATTAAATAAGACATTTTAATAGGAGCCCAAGTCAGAGAACTTTTTTATAATCAACATTTCGATGTATTTCTGACAAGAGGATAACACGCTTCTTAGGAATGAGGTCACCTAAATTTCCTAGGGAACCGTCTTGCACCAAACTATAGGAAAATATACGCTATCTCACGCTAGTTTAATCCTGCTGTAAACAACAAGGCGGAGCTGACTCAACTCGCCACATGTTAGACGCTACATGCACGCACATAAGTTTTGCAACACAAGCAGTGTATATAGCAACCCTAACTTCTAGACAATAAATTTCTGTGTTATCCCCGACACTCTACAGCGTCTACGTGGCTGACCTTCCCACTGAACAGCACGTCAACATAGCACAATATGCTGATGACGTGCTGCTATTTTCAACAAACAGACTCCCACGCAGAACCTTCAACCCCATCCAACGTTATCTAATCCTCCTCCAGGATTGGTGCACGCTTTGGCGATTGTCCATTAACACGGAGAAAAGCCAAGCGATACTGTTCACCAAGCGCCGCTTTCCCGCCAATTTCCCCACATTTACCTACTTCGGGCAAGGGATCAGGTGGGAGAATTCAATCAAATACTTGGAAGTCAAGCTGGACAAGGGCCTAACTTTTCGGGAACACATCCAGGAGCAGGCTCATCGGTCGTGTGGTGCCGTGGCATCACTATACCCTGTGCTTAGGTCTGCGATGTCTGTTTCCCTAAAGTTGCGCCTCTTTATGGCTCTGGTCCTCCCTGTCATGCTCTATGCGTGCGAAGTCTGGGGTATGGCCGCAGGCTCAAACCTAGTTCTGCTCCAACGTGCACAGAATAAATGTCTTCGGATTATTTATTCTGTTTGCACAAGGTTCCCCGTGAGATTACTTCACGAGGCTTCATCCCTCCGATACTTGGAGGATGAAATTAGGCGCCGGGCCACCAAATTCTTCGAGAGTTTGCCTCACCATCAGAGCGCCTTAGTCAGATCCCTTGGGGATTATGTACCTCGTGAGCGTCGCTTAAAGCGATACCGGTTACCCCGCATGTCTTGCGGTCATTACCGGTAACCACATGATCTCCATTCCAGCCTAAACTAAATTTCAGCTATCCAAAATTTATTCTGGAAAACTCAAAATTATACTTCTTCTTCCTAGTTTATTAACTAATCCACCAGCGCTGCACGCTGTCTGTAGCACCCGGTTCATCATTCCCTGAGGAGCAACAAGCTACCTCCCTTCTCAACACCCACTTAATCTACACCCGTCATCCTGCAACTTCCACATCCAGCCACTACGTGGTAAAGCTCTTCCCAGAGCAGGTACACGATTTGACCACCCTTCGGGCTGTTCCAAACAGCCCGTCAGCCTGGAGTTGAGTTAGACAATAAATAAATAGATTTGGGTTATGCACATTAGCTTAATAAAATTTTAAGTTGGTTCATTTCTGAAAAAATAATCAAGAACTTTGCTGCGTATAGCACTTTTCGTAAAATCGTCGTATTTCTCCACGCGCTGTTTGCATTTATGCAATTTTCCCAGTGTTCTTAGATTTCCTTATGCTTGCTGTTCCATTCTAACACTACGTACACCTCTTGCGGAAACACCAAGGAGATCAATTTCTTTCTCATTGTTTTTATAGAATATTCTGGATTTCTTTCTTTAAGCAACGCAAAACAATGCCCGGTGATTCGCTCCTCGCCACTTTTTAATGGTTTGTCTCGATTGTGTTTAATTTCGGCTGAAGCACCGGACTACAGTATGATGAAAAGCTTATAAATTTTAATTTTCAGGTACATAAATGTTCTTGAGCTTGTGAGGTTCGCGAGATGTAAATACAGTGTTACATATTAGAAGCAACTCCTCACTATAAACAATAACATCTTAATCAGCGTTCTACTCAATACATACCTCGTTGCGAGAGGGGTGCCTGGTATAGGAATACACAATATTATATAATAGTAGTGTCCATTAGAAATTGTTAAATAAAATGCAGCTTAATATAACAAAATAAGTTAATAGTGTGCATAATTTGACCTGTCTTCTGTCTGTTCTGTATATAGTATACAGAACATATCTATGTGGTGTGTGAAGCAGAAAGATAAAATATGGGGCCATTACGTTTATAAGAATCGAAACATTTGCATACTTTTCTCTCTCTGAAATTAGTTCTCACATAGCAGTGATCAGAAAACTACTTCCAGTACTGTACTTAAAGGAGGGATTTATCGTACACATGCAAATAAAAGAAAACGCCCATTAACTTCGCTAAACCAATCAACAGCTTAACCGCTTTCCGTCCCGGTCCTAAGACAATTTCTTTTAATGAAACTCCCGTAAGGTTCCTGAATTTTTAATAACATTTTAAATATGTTAAAACATATCTGGATGCGTGTTGTTGATACGCTGTTGACTGCGACAGAAAATCTACGGACAACGTAAGACAAGTAACGAATAAGTGTAGGGGAGGGGTTAATTCGGATTGAGCCGACTCGAGCCTACTTCACCGAATGAGCGTCATATATTACAGCGTGACGGCTCAGTTTAATTCACTAGTCACAAAGTGTGCTAAACGCATCTAAAGAAGTTTTCACTTCAAAAACTGTTTTTTCTAAGTATAGTACTATTTGGCTAGGCCTACAGGCGTCTCCTTCTTGTCGGCTATACTGTATTCCGGGAGCATCGCTCATCACTGACCAGCAATAATCCGCTAACACATATGTGCTCCGTTTACCCTGGTAACGTCTTATGAATGTTGAAATTGTCTGGTAAAAGCGCTAATTGTGTTCATGAGAAACTACGCTGACATTGTCAGCGAAGAGATGCAAATGATAGTGGAGAAAATGCATCTTCAATGACATTGCATCCCATTTTATGATAAACCAGCAATATGTTATCCACTATAACCTATCTCAACCTAGTTTAATCCTGCTGTAAAGATCTGGGTGGGGAGAGAGACAGAACGTTGTCCGTAGATTTTCTGTCGCAGTCAACAGCGTATCAACGACACGCATCCAGGTATGTTTTAACATATTTAAAATGTTATTAAAAGTTCAGGAACCTTACGGGAGTTTCATTAAAAGAAATTGTCTTAGGACCGCTCCGGTCAGATAACCTTCTGTTATTTAACAAGTCGAAAACATGTGAAATTCCATTTTAAACAATAATAATAGTCAAGGTGGACAAATGATATAACCGAAGTTCAGTATTTGAATAAATAAAACCATATTAACGAAAAATAAAACGAGTGTGCTAACTGGAAACAAGAGTGTTAGGAATTCGTGAAAGAGACGTTTCATTTAAGAACTGACAATTTCTCTTTATTGTGAGTAGTAAAACGTAAAACATCAATAAATTAAATGTAAATACATGTAAATAATAAAATTATCACGTATTAAAATTACGTTTTGCGTTATTTTCATTTACAAATTATAGGTTATGTTTTTCCACTAACTGAAGGACCGACCGAGGGTCAAAATATTTGATATATAAATTTGACTTTTTATAGAAAAAAAGATTTGAATATCTATTATTTAGTTTGGAAAATAAAGATTTAAATACAAATCATTGGACAAAAATATCGAACAAAAACTTCAATGTGATAAAAATATCGATCTTAATGCATCGATGTGAAAAACATTCGATATTCTCCAGTAAACATCGATGTTTCCATATCGATGTCGATGTCCCAGCTTTAACACTAACGGACGTAAATAATCCTTGGCCAAGTTGACAGCGGGATGACCGACGTTTGTAAGAACGGTCCTTATACTAATTAACGTCTTATTATATACGAATTTGTAAATATTTTGTTATAGAAAATGCATGAAGGAAATCAAATCAATGACAAATTGCAGCGGAAAAGGGAACTGACCAATGCGCGCACGAAAAAATGTCGTAAAAGGAAGCGAATGGAATCTCAGCAAGTGAATTCTTCGATGCAGGATGACCCTAATAAGGAAATGGAAAGCATGCGAGTTCCAGAAAAAATTGCCGAACGGAAAAAAACAATGGCGAAGGAACGTTCAAGAAGATATAGTGAGAAGAAATGCATCAATGCACTACAATTTGTTCATGCTGTGGTTCATGATTCGCAAACTCCATAGGTATTTTTTTCTTCTTCTAGTTTTACATTTATATACTGCATAATCATATATCCTTGTTTGGTAAATTGTACTGTTTCTTTCTTCTTTATTTTGAAATTGTACTGTATTTGTATTTTTGGAGAATAAAATAATTATAAAATTAAAAATTGAATTGGAAATGAATTAATATCAGTATCAATTGTGACAAAACATTTGACATGAATGACATTTAATAAAATATTAATGAAAATATGTTGCAAGTTGTAATAAAATATGGAGTAATGAGTATATGTACGGATATGTAGATAATAACATGTGTAAAATGTATTCGTAACCAAACATTTCCGAATATTAAAAAAATATGCAAATAAGCAAATGAATATCATATAATTATGTTATAAGATATGTATGGACTTGTATTTTTATTAAAAATATTAATGCAATGAAATATGTGTATCAGAAAGGAACAAAATACGAAAAAAATTGTAAATTAAAATGTATTTTATTTCTACTGATTTCTTTCTCAAATTACAATTGTTGTAATCATTGTAATTACAAGAAAACCAGATCACATCTGAATTTTATTGGAATATTCGTAATCAGCATGATAAAATACATTGAATTCCAGTGTTTCTCTTTTCGTAGCGGAAAAATTATTTACTTTTTGTTTGCCACTATTAGAACTGTAACATATTGTTGACACCAACCTGATAACACTAGGCAACAATGAAAATGTGTCGGGCTTTATAATAGTGAATTTGCATGTATTTCCATCCGCTGAATTCAAAAATCACCATAAAAATGATAGATTAGCTCTTGTTTTGAAGATAAACTGACATTTAATTTTTTAGAGTGTTTGGGGGAATATTTTTTGGGAGCTGGCACACCTGTCAAATAACAAAACACAATCAGAGAGAAATTTTGGAAATTAAGTGATCCAAAAGTTATGGAAGGCATTTTTGTCGGACCACAAATAAGAGAACTTGTAAAGGATCCCACATTTGACCAAATTTTGGAGGGGAAGGAAATGGAAGCTTGGGAAGCCTTCAAGGGTGTTGTTCATGGATTTTTAGGCAACAAAAGAGATGACAACTACAAGTATTTGGTGACAGTGCTCCTGCAAAAATACCGTAACCTTGGATGCAACATGTCCCTAAGATCCATTTTCTCCTCTCCCACTTAGACTTTTTCCCTCCTATTTGTGGAGCTGTTAGTGATGAACATGGAGAGAGATTCCATCAGGACATTTCTGTTATGGAACAAAAATATCAGGGTCGTTGGAATGAAGTAATTAATGCTTGCGGATTACTGTTGGTCTTTGTATAGGGATTCTAGAGGCAAGCTAAAAGACGACGAAGTCAATAGGTCACCACATGATTCTCTTCAGACACGACTATCTGTGAAGTATTTTTCCAGCGATTTAGAACTCTTAGCATGTAATTACCAGTTAAAAATTGAATTCACTTTCATTTTTTAGCATATATGTAATTAAAATGTATCCTTTTCTCTCAATCCGTTAATATGTAACACTTCCACCTTGTGTATATCATAGAAACTAGAGCTAATACAATTTTTCATTGTAATATTTGTTTTTCTCAACCCAAAGTTAGTAGGAATTGCCTCATGAAGTTCTCGAAGCATTCAACTATTATTTTTTGTTGCCCAGTGTAATTAAGAAAGAAAACGCAACACTGATATTCAAGAATCGACCGGAAACGAATAAAAATCAGCATCTGTCGACTATTTTAGTTTCGAAGGCCTGATATTTGGTTATATAAGCACAACTGCAATCTAATATTATGTCAACTAAAACATAAGACATGAAGTTCCATTGTTTAATTTCTCAGTTGGAACAATAATATGTAGAAAACGTTTTAATATTGTTAAGACCAGCCGTTTAGCCTTGCAGCAACTCTTGATCAACTTTAAAGGACATTAGCAAAGAAGAATTAAGATGTTACTTACTGGAAGAGACTTGGGAATCCTGTTAGGGTAACTAAGTCAGTTTCTAAGAAAAATAAAAGTCTTGCCTGAGATAAAAGGCTTAAAATCTAATGGCTGGAAAACTTGAGCAATTTAATTAAAAGCATTCATGATACTCATCGATGAGGAACGAGGCCAAGTGTCCGTATGATCATGAGTTATATTCTGCAAAAGTGATGCAAGAAAACTGGAATATTTAGTCCTAGTACCGTAACTAACTTAGTAGCTAAAACAGCCTTGTGGTTTTGTAGCGAGGAAACAAAATCTCACAATATAGATCTAAGCTGCAATGGGGAAGAGTCGTAGCAAATCTAACAGTTGGTACAACCTTTATGAAAAGTATTGTTTTCGCCATTTTCAGTTAGACAACACTGTAAACCGACGAAGTTCACATCATGTTCAGAGCAGAGAAGCGCGAATCAACAGTCCAATTAAAAGTTCTACAGTTGAGTTAGACTGTGACCATGTTCTCTATTTGTAACAAAAATAAATTAACAATGGGTTGGCAACTTCTAGTACAATTCTAGAAAAGTTGGAAAACATTGTTGAAAATACCAGTAAATTTTATACAGCGAATGGAACTGAAGTTGCTACTTGTTGTGATTATAAATAGAATTTAATTAGAAGGTTAAATGAGAAGATAATTTCTGCTGATTACTCTATAAGAAAACTTGTAATACATCCTAAAAGGGAAGGAGATACTTTCGAAAGCTTAATATCAAATACATTTTGTCGAGGAAGATACACAAAATAATGCTATCATTAGAACCTTTGGTCTGTTCGAATTTAAACCAGTGGGTTCTGGAATCAGTAATATACTAGGACTGTTCAATAAAGAGTGATCACAATTTTTTTGACAACGTACCTTTTATTCATCCTCATAATTTTGATGGCCCTTCTCAAAATAGTCTACTCTGAATGCGATACACTTGTCCCAGCGTTTCTGCCAGTCTTTAAATACATCCTGAAAACCATTTCTGTGAGATCCTTCAAAATCGCCTCCGCAGCCTTCACCACTGCTTCTCATGATGGATAATGCCTCCCACGAAGGCGTTTCTTAAAGTTAGGAAATAGAAAAAGGTCACATGGGGCTAAATCCGGACTATAGGGAGGGTGAGGGATGCACTTCACGTTGATTTTTGCAAGATATTCAGCAACAACATTGGCAATATGTGGCCGCGCATTATCGTGGTGCAGCATCCAGCCTGCTTCACGGAAATGTGGTCTTTTGCGTCTGATATGGACTGGTAATGTTTTCAGGACATCCATGTAGTATTCTCCAGTTACTAATGTGTGTACAGGTACAACATCACATATCAGACAATAATCACAGATCTCATAAAAAATTACGTTTTTACACAGGATGCAAACTGATAATAAACAGTAGCTCATGACACTTGGGGCTCGCTTCAATTGGGTTACCACTTCTACCAACAAACTCTTTTCAAATAAACGAAAACCTAGGAAGAAGGTTTGTGTTGGCTACACGAGTTGGAGCGGAATATATGGCTTCTATCAAGCTAATCCATAAGCATGGTAACCAGCAATACATTCAGCCTCTCCAACCTCTCCTCAACCGCAGCCCTCCTGTTACAGTCACCTTGGCCATTTAATAACGAACCACTAGTGGGGAATAAGCTAACTGCATTATCGACGCGCGGGCTCCAATACGAAATATAATCTGGAGAACTTTTATAATTGAGAATTAAATGCTAGAACATAAAATATAACCATGTAAGTTATTGAAAAACAAGTAGGTGACTCAGCAATTGAAACGCATCAAGGAAGAGCCGCCCCTGCTTTACATTCAACTTCCAGATTAATACTTCAAAGTTATATTTGAATTGCTTCAGAAGTATCCGAACCTTTACGTCCACGGTTGGGTTGGGAAGGAAGGCACTATAGGTGTAAGTTTATCCCTCTCGTTCCTACCATAACCTAGACATAGGTAGACAGTACCAACTAAACCGGTTATAGTCGCGTGGCCTCTTGTAAGTTCAATTTTGGATTCCATGGAAAACATAAGCAAACGACAAATTGGGACTGGGAGAAAAAGTATTTATTTTGTCTTCACGATCGTAAAGCACAGTATTTGATATGCCCTTCCAATATTGAACTCATTAGGAGTTTCTAAGGAGGCCTTGTATGTGGCTCAAGCTGAAGCCTGTAGCGCAGAAAACATATCAGGGCATTTTTCAATGAGAAACACTCTGTGTGAAATTAGGTACTTCTCCGTTAAGTACCACGTTGAACCCTCCCAGGACTCAGCACCTCATATGATAGCATATGTGACGGGTTTGGGCTACGGATGGGAGGTTTACAACAGGTTCGTGTTTTACTCAGGGTGGGTCTGCATGGATGCTCTCTTTTGGGTTTCAGGGAGTGGCTGCGTCCTGACAGTGTAGGAGTTTTATCACACAGAAGATACCACGACCGTTGAATGGCAAGTTTATTTATACAAGTCGTCCTCTCCACTCGTCACTCTTGTGTTGGTGTTACTCGCACATTAGACGAGTGAAATCGAATGAAGAGTAAACTATTTCACTATCCCAAAAGATTATATTATTTCTCCGTTCCGCGACGACGATCCTGGGTTCAGAGATCATCGCTCGAGAGTAGCCGTGGTGAACAATAATTCTGTTAGAACTTCACCAAAGGTGAGAAATCCATCATCACCACCTTCATCCAAAAACTAAACCGCTGCTACCTTTAAATATCTATTCGGGTCTCTTTGGTAATGCTGTTCTGCATTAGACGTGTCCTTTTGGAAATGTTTAATTTTTTGTGTCCACTGTGGTGCTTGTCTGTCATTGAATCATTCTTCTCTTTGCTGCTTTCTTCTGCTTGTGATTACTTCTCGTGTTCAGAATTGTAATTTTCTGACATTTGATATCTCTTCTTGTGTACTTTCTTGTCTCCAACAAAAGACATGTTTATTGGGTGCTGGTTGTGTATATAAGAATTACAGACGGCAGACTGTATGTGGGATTTGATAGTTAACAAAATGGCGTCTGGTTGTGCTCTCCGACTTCACCCGCCATTCATTCTACCACCTGTATCACCCTCATGTCCTTCCTCACTCTCGTGCCGGGCTTCGGGCTGGTCACTCATCGTGCCTACTTCTTTCATCCATAGCTTATCTATTTCTCGACAGGTATCTGGCACACCCCAAGGCCACATTTGTAAGTCCTTTATACGAGAAGGGTAGATAGAAAAAGAAAAAGACAAAAATTACCAACGCAAGAGTGGAAACCTAGAGTTAGACTGAAAAATTCAATGGCATAGCCTGGATTTGAACCACGGATCTTCTGGTCTCCATCCAGCTGCTCTAACCATTGAGCTACTATAGCCAACGTGCCGATATGACTTTAAATTCTCCAACTGACTTGTATTTTTTCCGGTAAACCACTTAGTAGTTCTCATAAATACATGAGGCAAGTACCTTAATGGCGACTTACTATGCCGTAAGTACTTCAAGGTCCGGGCTTTATAGGTAACCACAAATTAGTTCAATTAATGGAAATTAATTATTCTTTCACACTAGCCGTGTGTAGGACAAAGTGTGGAAATGTAGACTCAGACTGAAAAATTCAATGCTATAGCCGGGATTTGAACCACGGATCTTCTGGTCTCCGTCCAGCCGCACTAAACCATTGAGCCACTATGGCCAACGTGCCGACATGACATTCAATTATCCAGCTGAGTCGTGTTTTTCCCGGTAAACCACTAGCAGTTCTCATAAACCCATGGCAACTACCTTAATGGCGACTTACTATGCTGTAAGTACTTTATGTCCCGGGCTTTATAGTTCGAAGCACTAATAGGTAAAAATAATGGAAATTAATTGTTCTTTCACACTGGCCGTGTGTAGGTTAAAGTGTGGAAACGTAGAGTCAGACTGAAAAATACAATGCCATAGCCGGGATTTGAACCACGTATCCAGCTGTTCTAACCATTGAGCTACTATGGCCAACGTGCCGATATGACATTATATTCTCCAACTGACTCGTATTTTCCCGGTAAACCACCTAGGAGTTCTCATACACACATGAGACAACTACCTTAATGGCGACTTACAACGTGGAAGTACTTTAAGGCCCGGGCTTTATAGTTAAACACTATTAGGTCAATTAATGGAAAATAATTGTCCTTTCACATTGGCCGTGTGTAGGCTAAAATATGTAAAGCGTGTGGTTCAAATCCCGGCTATGGAATTGAATTTTTCACTCTAACTCTACGTTTCCACACTTTAGCCTACACACGGCCAATGTGAAAGAACAATTAATTTCCAACGCAAGAGTGTCACAGCATGAATATGTTGCTGAGACAGCCATCCTTATTACAAGAGCGTACTATTAATATATAGCTAGAACTGCAAAAGCCTTCCCCGGTTTCGCTTCAACTCTCAGCTCTGCTAGCCTAGAGCGGAAACTTTACCGAAAGGTCTTCCGTAACTACATAAGTACCCAAAAGTATCATCAAAGTCGAACCACATCGAAGTTAGTTATGATACGAGCATTTTATTTTGCAGGGAAGTACATCTGTAAAACGAGGTCCTAGTCTGAGTGGTAACCCTACAAGCAAAATAAAATAATGTTTAATACATTTGAATACATATCTTTACACAACTTTGTCATTTGTAAACCAAATATAAAATAATACTATTTTGACAGCAGGCCAATATGCAACTAAGAAAAATGCCACACAGACGTGTGCAATTAGATTGTAGAAGCTTTTCATGCCTTATTCCTTCCTCACCACTGCGTAAAAAGAACCAGCCAATGGAACGATTATATGCTATACATAGGTGGTCTGAAAAGTTAAAGACCTGATAAAGATACAAGGCACTTTTACAAAATTGTTTATATTTTTTATTTTTCAACATAGTCTCCTTGTAACTCCACACACTTCTCCCAGCGATGCTCGCATCTCTGTAACACGACCAAATAGTACTCGGCATTTTTTCTCCTTAAAATAATTGTTCACGAAGGTGATTGTCTCTTTATTTCACGAAAATCTCTAACCTCTGAGCGCAAATTTCAGTTGAGGGAAGAAAAAGAAGTCTTTTGGGGCTAGATCTGGTGAGTAAGGAAGGATCAAGCAGTTCAAACCGCAATTCGTGGATTTTCGCCATTGCAACCGCTGAGGTATGAGACGGTGTGTTGTGTTGGCGGAACAGCATTTACTTTTTCTACAAATGTGGCCGTTTTTCCGCAAGTTCTGCCTTCAGCTTGTCAAGTAATGCTGCGCAGTATGCTCTTGTAATGGTTTTACCTTTTTGAACATAATCGATTTAAATAATTCCACGACTATCCCAAAAAAACAATTACCATCACTTTCCTCAACAGTTCAGCTGGTTCCCCTTTGCAGTCAACTGTTTGGACTGTATTTTTGTTTCGGGCGTTTAATGGTGTATCTAAGTTTCATCTACAGTAATTAATCGGCGCCAAAACTTGGATTTATTGCGCATAAACTGCGCCAACAGAGCGTTGGAAATGTTCATTCGAAGACGTTTTTGGTCTAACGTGAGCAAACGTGGCACCCTACGCGTGGACAGCTTTCTCATGTTTAAATGTTGACTTAATATGTGACAAACACGTTCTTTTGATATATTCCTAGCCTCTGCTATCTCTCTCACTTTAATTAAGCAGTTGTCTACCACCATTTGTTGAACCTTGGCGATGTTTTCTTCAGTAGTTGCAGTTTTTGGACGTCCAGAACGTTCATCGCCTCCCAAGCTCTTACGGCCACCTTTAAGTTCAGTTGCCCAAAATTTCACTGTGCTAGATGATGGTGCGGAGTCCCCATATGCAGAATCCAACTCATCTTTGATTTGCTAGGGCGTATTACCAACACAAATATTTAATGACAGCTCGATACTCGATTTTGCCCATTTTCATAAAAAACTCACATCAACTCACTCAAATGACTGTTACATAACAACTGAGCGTCCAAAATGAATGAAACTTTGGTGAGTAACTGTCAACAGGCGAACAACGAAATCACTAGCTTTTATTTACGAGTGCTGCCATCTTCATGTTGATGTCGGAAAGTTTACAGACCACTCTCGTACTACCTGTTTTTGAATCCTTTTATTTTCTTGTAGCAATTCCAATTTTACTGTTTTAATAGTTTCCAGAGTTTTGATGACTTTTAGAAATTAGTTTTAACCATATTTATATTTAGTGCATAGGTACACACATAACGATTCAGATCAAACAAGGTGCAAGGTAGTAATGCAAACAATAGGTCAACTGGACAACATATTGCAATAAATTGAGATATGTTAATCATGCAAACATACGCAATCATATGCAAAGCTAATCAGACCAAGTCTATTTATTAAACAGGTGTAAATATAAAGTTTAATTGCCATGAAATTGGACTTGAAATCAACATTCGACTGTGCAGCTGGAAAGAATCAGGTAGTCTGGTTGGTCAGAACAATTTTCCCCGAATGCGTTACGACTGAGCCTCTCGATCGATGGATACATTATTGTTCCACCTCCGGGCCAGTAATTTTGTTTCCCTTACAATCCTTAGTAACTGTGACGTTTCGAGGAACATAAAGGTTTCATACTATCTTAGATATCTTCTTACATTTGTGAGCGCTAATGAACTTTTAAAAAATTACACTGGGCAACAAAAAAATAATTTTCTAATGTTTCGAGCACTTAAAAAGGCAATTTCTACTAACTTTGGGTTCAGAAAAACAAATATGACAATGAATAATTCTATTAGCCCTAATTTCTATGATATACACAAGGTGGAAGTATTACATATTAACGGATTGAGAGAAAAGGATACATTTTAATTACATACATGCTAACAACAATGAAAGTGCATTTGATGTTTTTTTTAACTGGTAATTACATGCTAAGAGTTCTAAATTGCTGGAAAAATGCTTCGCAGATCGTCGTGTCTGAACAGAGTCATGTGATGGCCTATTGACTTCGTCGTCTTTTAGCTTGCCTCTTGTGACGGAGTTCCGCAGAATCCCTATACAAAGACCAACAGTAATCCGCAAGCATTACTTCAATCCAACGGCTCTGATATCTTTGTTCCATAACAGAAATGTCCTGATGGAATCTCTCCCCATGTTCATCACTAACAGCTCCACAACTAGGAGGGAAAAAATCTAGGTGGCAGTGGAGAAAATGGATCTTAAGGGACATGTTGCAGCCAACGTTACGGTATTTTACAGGAGCACTATCATCAAATGCTAGTAGTTGTCATCTCTTTTGTTGCCTAAAAATTCATGCACAACACCCTTGAAGGATTCCCAAGCTTCCTTGTCTTTCCCCTCCAAAATTTGTTCAAATGCAGGATTATTTACAAGTTCTCTTATCTGTGGTCCGACCAAAATGCCTGCCTTAACTTTGGAACCACTTAATTTCCAAAATTTCTCTCTGATTGTGTTTTGTTATTTGGCGGGTGTGCCAACTCCCAGAAAAATTCCCCCAAATGTAAAATCTTCGCTCTAAAATATGAAATGTCACTTTATCTTCAAAACAAGAGGTAATCTATCCTTTTATGGTGATTTTTGTATTCAGCAAATGGAAATATATGTAAATTCACTATTTTTAAGCCCGAAACATTCTCATTGTTGCCCAGTGTTATTATAACAGAGCTCTGGAACTGGAATTTGTGTCTATTCGTCGTTAATTTATCTTCGTCTTCATCAGCCGTTCGGGCGCAATTTGGGACAGGATTTCTATGTTGGACGCACAATTCTTTCTCTTCTCGTGTGAGTTTTTGCGGCTATCTATTTCCTCTGGTCACCAATTGTACCATCTTATTCTAAATAAGAGTCTCAAGACATCTGTGTTTCAAGGCGTGGTTCGGAATAAAGAAGTCAAATGCTGTAATTGGTTATATTTATACAGATTCAAATTATAACTTAAATGTTCCTGATCTAGTACCAGTATTCATCACACTCCACCATTACAACAAAAATCTCTCTCTCTTTAAAACGAGATTATTGATTTATTTCTTACTGCTCAAAACTTTTATCTTCTCCGCGTCATTTTTCCACCATGAAGCCAGATTATTGATTTTTCGTAACTATCATCACTTCTTTCTTGTTTTTGTGATCGGCCGATCCAATGGCACGTCACCACATTACGTCATATTACGTCATACCATTACTACTTCGGTCAATCACACAACTACATATATTTTTATAAATTCATAATCCCTTCATAATTCCTCCGAACATAACCCAAAAATACTGTTAAAGTTCTTAATGTTAACCTTAATACCCATTGTCGCGAATCCGTTATCGCGATAGCGCGGCTTGTGCACACAAAGGAACTGATAAAGATAACACGGAGATAAAGGTCTG